>JAQJVL010000453.1:0-88423 GCA_035578905.1 Stictocephala bisonia
TTTCATTTTTTGTGTTTGATATTGACAGTTTTGGCATCTGCTAAGCAAAATTAGGGAAAGGTTATTGCAGATAAATCAGCAACCCTAAGGAATTTTCAGACAAATAAATTACTTTATTTGCATGACAATTCAGTACGTCTTAAAGAAATAGATAATCAAATATTTACCTTGTTTTATTTTGTTTTAGTGTATAGTATCAAATTTTCATTCTTACGCCCGTCCAAAGAAGAGACTAACATCCTGGGGGGACATGAAGGACAAACATCCTGGGGGGTAGTCATGAAGAGGAAGGCCTACAGTAATAACCCTTAGGCCTTCCTCTTCATGTTTCAATGACTTCTATAGTAAGTACTTAAACACTGTTTCTTTGACATAACTGTAACAAATCAGACGCCTTCATTACTAAATAAATAACCTCAACCTTTCCTGCTCTTCAAGCTGGACATCTACGGTCCCTGGCATTGCAGAGATTTCTAGATACAGCACTTGTCGGACCCTGTAGACCTTGTCCTGTAGGAACACCATGCCATGGAAACACGTGCCACCTTAATTTTAAAAATAATTTTAGCACTAATTAATTATTTTTCTTGTTTTAATAATTTGATCTAATTGTATTACGTCTTACTTCTGCATAGGTATAGGCAATTCTCCATTATAAAAGATACATAATTATTATACAAATTGTAAATTTGTTTGTAATTAATGAATGAATAAATGGATTTTTACCAGTTTTGTTCATCCCTCATTTGTAATTAATTGCTAAACTTTTCCTTAATTGTTTAGTAACCAATCACATGTACTACTGAATTAAATTTTGTTAATAGAAACTGTAAAGATATTTTTATGTTGATCTCTGAATGTTAACACCAACAAAACAAACTTATTGCAGTATTCCATACGAAACACGTACAGTGTTACTGTACCACCCACTCACCCCTACACGTACAGTAGTAGTGACCCACCCACCACACACCCCTACACGTACAGTGATACTGACCCACACACCCTTACATGTACAGTGGTACTGATGTAATGCGTTCCTACACGATATCAACATAAACTCATCTTTTATAAAATAAAAGTTTCGAAACAAATATTTTTGCTATGTAGAATGTAACTATTGTTAGAAGAGTTCATGAGACATTGGTAAATAGATCGCAGTGGTCTTGAGAGAGTTAATACAAGGAGCCTCTGTTATTTAATTGCTGATTAGACAATGTTGAACATCTATTTACATTTAATGAATGACCCGACTGGACATGAGCGCACTTAGAGTTATTTGAGTGAAGCTCTGACGTGCGATGTTGCCAAGAGTACTGTGTTTGCCATACGACGCAGAAACAAATCCAGGCATTTTTGGTTGGTTCAGGCATAACTACAATTGAACAATAATTAATTAATGCGATTTGAACAGTTAATAAAGAATGAGAAACAATAAAATGAAGTCCACGATCATTATATGTTTACTCACAATCATATTTACAACATCAAAAAGTAGGTTATACAAGGCGTTGCTATGGTTACGACTGGCTCACACTGCCACGCCACTGGTCCCTAGCATTCTCAAACTCCTCATGGTCCCAACATTTGCTGTAAGAGCGTTCTGAAGTCAAGTCGGGTCATTCAACAAATAATTTATAGTTCTACCGTTGATTTTACTAAAGTAAAGTTATCAGTAATTGCCTCGAACAAATAGTAAATTTCCATTCAACCCATCAGCGGCTCAAACCAGTGACATCTCAGCCACTGTACGTCAATACCAAGGTACGTGCATGGGTGGGCGGGTGGGTCAATACCACTTTACGTCTATTGGTAGGCCAGTGGGTCAATACCAAGCTACGTTTATGGGTGGGCGAGATGGTCAATACCACTTTACGTCTATTGGTAGGTCAGTGGGTCAATACCAAGATACGTGTATGAGTAGGGCGGGTGGGTCAATACCACTGTACTTCCATTGGTTGGTCAGTGTGTTAATACCAAGGTATGTGTATGGGTGGGAGGGTGGGTCAATACCGTTGTACTTCCATTGGTAGGTGAGTTGGTTAATGCCAAGATACGTGTATGGGTAGGGCGGGTGGGTCAATACCACTGTACTTCCATTGGTAGGTCAGTGGGTTAATAGCAAGGTACGTGCATGGGTTGGGTGGGTGGTCAATAGCTCTGTACGTCCATTGGTAGGCTAGTGCGTTAATAGCACTGTACGTATATGGGTGGGCGAGTGGGTTATCATTGGCTGGAGCACGTAGTGCTACTGTACGTGTATGGGGACGTGGGTGGGTGGGCCAATATATACGTATCTCATGTCATAGGCCTACAGGTTGGGAATCACAGCTTAAATATAGGATAGAAATTTTTAAGCAACAAAACTAGCGCTTCGTTATTTTATGTTTACTTTTTTCAACACCTGAACTATTATTAATTATTTTATTTAATCTTGAACTATAAAACATGAAAATAGCTAATTTTTTGTTTATTAATGTGGCTCAATAATGTAACCGAAATATAAAAATCTACGTTAAACCACGACATGTGTGGGTGAAAATGTGTAACTTAAATGAAAGTAGTTGAGAATAACTTTATATTTAAACGGACTTATTTAAACTCACTATAAAAATATGTTATCATAACTTTTTATAACCATAAAAATTTTATTTCCTAATAATATCATTATAAAAATAAATAGTGCTCAGTTAGAGACCGACATATACTAAATACCTTGGTATGCATACAACTGTAATTTCACATGGAATTTACTTATCTACAATATTGTGAATAAAACTGAAATACTTAGTGTATATGGCAAGTATAACCAAAGAAGAAATGAGTAAAAATACCCATACACTTTACAGTTTATGTGCTATTGGATGGGGAGGACTATATGACGCATCTCTCAAACCATGAAGTACACTACAAAATATAATACACATAATTATTGGACTTGAGAACAAAATCAAGAAAGACCATTTAATATTATAGAGGAGGTATTAAAATCCAATATTCATAATTTTGAATAGTTAAAAAAACATACAAAACCCAAACAATGCACGTAATAAAAATCTAGTATCGTAATAAACGTATAAAAAATAAGTCAAATTAAAACTACACTATAACATTTGTCAGCGTACTACCAACAAAATGTTAACAAACCTGAAAATGAATCTCAAGTCAGCAAAAAAGAAGTGAAAAGACAAATTACGAGAACATTTTCAGAATTCTTTAATTTTAGTATTAACTTATTTTTCATACTATTTATTTTTATATTTTCAATACACATAACATAATCCCAAACTAAGCACAGCTTTAATACTCCTTATGGGCTAATTTTGGAAATAAATATTATGATTATTATTAAGAGGAACTAAATTTAATCCTACAATTACAGATATATTCATCGTTCGCTGTTCATCTCGGCTGTCTGTTAAATAAACATTAGTCTATAATTGTAAAAAAAGTTTGAAATGTATGAACTCGTCGTTTTTTTTACTATAAAACGTTTCATAACAATTCAATTTTAAGATGACACAGATTTAATGATAGCATAATTATTATTTAATAATTTTAAATATAGTATAAAAGAATCACAATATAATCATTATTATTTTGTTATCTTTTTATTGTTTCAAATTATATTTATAAATAATTTGTATTTATTACTTTATTACATGAATTATTTATTTTCATCATTATCTTTTGGTGAATCAAACTAGTAAGATAATACTGAACTGTATGTTCACAAATTTGTATTTATTACTTTATTACATGAATTATATATTTTCATCATTATCTTTTGGTGAATCAAACTAGTAAGATAATACTGAACTGTATGTTCACAAATTTGTATTTATTAATTTATTACATGAATTATTTATTTTCATCATTATCTTTTGGTGAATCAAACTAGTAAGATAATACTGAACTGTATGTTCACAAATTTGTATTTATTACTTTATTACATGAATCATTTATTTTCATCATTATCTTTTGGTGAATCAAACTAGTAAGATAATACTGAACTGTATGTTCACAAATTTGTATTTATTACTTTATTACATGAATTATTTATTTTCATCATTATCTTTTGGTGAATCAAACTAGTAAGATAATACTGAACTGTATGTTCACAAATTTGTATGCAGTTAGAATAGTTAAAGAAAACGTAACAAAACATTTAATTTTGTGTTTTAATAAAGTAAGTTTATTCTTTTACTGCCTGATAATTTTAAGTAAAATTTAAGTTCAATATTTATATTAATCTAAATTTTCATCTGGTAACTCTCTTAGGATAGGAAATCCCAAAGTAAATAATTGATACCCCTAATTTAATTTAAATAATGTTTCTAAGAGTTATATTTTCTGTAGCTCATGTTTAACTGATTTTCTTATTGTAGTCCTACAAATGAACTATCCTACAATTAGGTTGTCAATTTATGTCAGAATAGTTTAAGTGTTATTATATACAAATAATAAAATATTTTAAAGCCATTTTTAAATGTTTTGACATTTTTAAAATATAGTTCTTGACTGTTAAGAAATAATATAACTATTCAAAATTAAGTGTGAAGAATACATTTTGTAATGTGAAAATAAAATCAATCATGTGGGTAAAAAAGTTGTGTAATTTTCAAATGGTATTTCAAAGCTCAAACTTTAATGAAATTATATAATATAAAGTCATGTAACGATTAATATAAGTGTGTTCTAAATGAACATATGTTTTTTCTGCTATCATATAATAATAATAATGACTATTTCAAATAACGATTACGGTAATAAAATATAATGTAACAACATTGTTTCCATATTTACTTTTAACGTCCCATATTATTTCCGTACTTTCCATTCCCTGGGTTGTTGTCCCCGACATTGTCATTTCCCCGATTTTTGTTTCCAATATTGTTGTTTCCTCCATTTTCGTTTCCTTTGTTTTTATTGCCACGATTGAGATTTCCAATGTTCTGATTGCCACTGTTGTCATTGCCTACATTGGCATCACCCCAGTTGTTGTTGCCGGTGTTCCTGTTCCCATGGTTGTTGTTTCCCGTGTTGTCAACACCGACATTGTCTAACCCTTCGTTACCGTTGACATCGCGTCCTGCAACTACACACACCAACGCCAAACCTAGGACGAACACAAGTGTCGACATCTTGTACTTCTATTCAACTGATGAGTTACCCTAGTCTATTCTCTGGTGCAACCCCCCTCCTCAAGTCACAAGTTGCGTCATGCCCAGCCTCCGAGGGGTTGGAGGGGTGACACATATTTTAAAGGTGGGGGTGGCTGCACAACTAGGTCGTGGTCTGCCCCCTTCACACACACAAACTACTACCTCCTGCAGGATACACAAAATACTAGTCTACTTGTCCACACAAAACGCTCTCTCTTAAAAGGATTTTAGTTAAATATATCTAAGAAAGTTACCTTCCATTTCAATAAACATTGAACTACTTTTGTGAAAAACGTGAATGTCACTTATTAGTTTGTTCAATATTAACAAATATGCTTCTATATTTACTTTAAACTCTGTTGGATTTGATCAAACAAACGATCTGTGAACGCACATTTATTGGAGTTTCTTAAAAACTGTTTACAGAATTATTTTAAATTATGGTATTGTGTAATGATTTCGAACTGAAGGTGTTTGTTTGTATTGCATTGGTTTTTTATTAACATATTACGTGTTAGTAAGAATACAATACAAGTGAACGCCACACAACACAATTGAACGTCACACAACACAAATGAACGTCACACAACACAAATGTTACTTTGGTATAAGCATACTTGGGAAAGTTAATGATTTTTTTAAACTGAATAAAGTTAAAGTTAATGTTCTAAAAAAGTAACTGATTGAAGTTAAAAGTTAAAATAAATTGAAACTAACTGAATAAAGTTAAATTATTAGAAAATTAACTGAAACTGAAAGTTAGTTTTGGTACAGTAAAATATACATAAAAATACTTAACCTGTATTATCTTTTATTATTTATAATATCTTAGATAAATAGGCCTATTTATAATACATTATTATACAATACTATTAATTAGACTATAGCAATTTCTACAGTATTTTTTGTCATATAACTGTCCGAAATCTTAAAAATTAAACATTTAATTTAATTTCTAAAATTATTAACAAAAACTAGTTAATAATTTATCTTAGCTAATCGCTCCGTAAAAGAGCGCAGGGGACACTCTGTAACCATGCGATGCATTGTTGTGATAGACTTCTGACGAATCCGCGACACAGGAGCGCCTCTTACCTGGCTGAGGGGTTGTCATAAATAATTTTTCCTAGGGGTGCGACTCAGGAGCGCCTCCGAAAAGGGGTGGGGAGGCAGTCCTGTGTCGCACCTAAAACTGCCTGTCCTCGGCACTCTACCTGCTTCCTACCCGCTATCAAGCTCAGCTCGAGGGGCCTTCTAAATACCTACCAATCTAATATCACAACGGCTACTATCATACTGACTTTGTTAAGTGCACTGCATATTTTGTAGGAGTAAGTGTAACATTGATTCTTAAGGGGCTATCCTAAAAGACCAATCAAAACTATTAATCACGTTTCTTAATCATATTTCATTTTATTTTAATTAAACTTGCAATAGTGGTTAAACTATTGCAGACTTCTTTTAAAACAAGTTTATAATCGTACAGATAGAAAACATCTACCCTTGTTCATGCACACTATCTACCTTGGTCTTCGGAGGTGGGCCACATCATGTTTACCACATCAACTCCCGAGGACTAAATAAAATAATGTATTTATAGTCATCTTTTTAAAAAAATTATAAATTTGATCTTTTTAGTTTTATGTAAAAGGAACACGGGAACACGTAGACACTCTTCCTTTGCTCATGACTTGCCCTTTAACCCATGAGTATTAATTATGAAATATTAACCATAGTTTAAACAAATTCATAAAAGCCAAGCGGTTAAAATAATTAATATAATTTAAAAAAATTATATTAATTTTATTACTCGGCAATAGTCAATAGTCAAACATTCTTTACTCAAACGTACACAAGTTGCACAAGAATGGCGTCATTGATTCAAATACAATGTCAAATAATACTCTACATCATAATTATAACAGTTTGCATTTCAGATCATGAAATTCATACATCACTTACAATAATTCATTAACACCAGCAAAGTGACAAAAAAGATAAATTTATGAGTCCATCAAATAAAAAACTCGTTTAATGAAGACAGTGGCTAAGAAAACACATATTTTTGAAATTCTTTTTTAAAATATTTTATATCTTTAATTTTATAAATACTGTCTGGCAAAAAATTAAAATATATAATTCTCACACAGTTGTTTCAAAGAAATTGAAGAGTTACAAAAAATGTCAATAACTACAAGTAGGCTTGTAAATAACGAATAAGTATTTCTTAGTTTTAACACCTAATAATTTATATAACATTCTAAAATAATAAATATACATTTAAATTTAAAGTAAATAATTTGGGTTACACTCACTAATATTTAAAACCTAAATATAAAAAAAAATACGTAAACTCAAACAAAAAAATAATATTTACACACATTCTGTACGCTACAATATTGTAAAACAAACAAATATAAAATCATTATTAACTTACAAACCTCTTTTAGCTACCTACTTAAATCTAATAGTTTCTCCTACTTTTGATAAAAAGTCATTTATACTAACTTCCCTTGCTAAATATCGTTCACACAACTGTTTTAGTCGACGCTGTAGCTGTTCAGTGTCTTTGTTTGATGTTTTTAGTTGAGTTTGTTGCAGATCGTCTATTCTCTCCAGTGCGTCATTTCGGTGTACGGCCTCGATAACCGTCCACGTAGATGGGTTTTGGTGGCCTACTAAGTTCTGAAATCGGTTATTCTACGCCTCACACATATTGTTTGTTCTGTGCGAGTCGGAAAGAGTCGCTTCATGCACATTCCAGAGTGATGGTGGAAACATGGCTGGTCTAGGGGTTTCTCCTGCTGTACCGCTCACATAGTAGACGGGTTTTTGATACTTAGAAAATAGTTTGTACCTCCCCCTGGTTTTACCCGCCCTGGTACTGTTGAACAAGTTGAACTTTGCGCAGCGCGACCTGTTTTTAATTATTTTAATTAAAGTATGCATTGCCAAATTAATTATTTAAGGCTGAAGTATGCATTGCTGAAGGAGTGCGTCACATTGAACAGCATTTATGATACATTTATACAACTGTTGTTTGAAAGTTATTTATTAGCATTGGATTGTTCATGATTGTTCATTGGATTGTTCATAAAAGGTTCTAATGCTTTGAGTGTTTAAGAAACAAACACCTCAAAGCATAGGACATCTCCAAATATTACCTACATATCATGAACATTTATACAACTTGTCTTTCATATAAAATTAATGTCGTTTGTAACAAAAGGGCTATATTTTTAGGAACCCTAAACATAAGCAAGCTGCTTCACATAAAAACAGCTGATGTTTAAAATAGCAAAACTAGCTGTTTATAGTGACTATGAAGTTATACATTTGTTAGGTAAACTTTATACAAATGAAAACCCCTAAACAAGCAAACATGAAAAAGTGCTCTACTCTTTTATTTTTAAAATTGAGGTATCTTTGGGTTTTTTTATTAAATTTACAAAATTAAAGTAATGTAATACTTTTTCAATACAAATAATGGTTTTATAGTTATTTAACTTTTAACATTTCTTATGGCTGCTATTTTGATACTGATAGAGATAATTTTGTTATTTTTTTATTTTAGACTACCACTACCTAGGTTAGCAAATATGTCAAGTTTCAAATCATTAGCTCAAACAATGTTTGAGATACAATTTTTTAAATAAAAAACACATAAAGACAAAGAGACAATTAAGAAGGCCACATGTTTATAGGAACTTCTTGCTTATTTTTATGTCTACTATCATATCCTAAGGTTGTGGTAACCTCTCGTAAAACACCCTGTATATTTTTATTGGTAATTTAAGAAAATTACAAAAACATGGAAAAGTATTTAAAAAATCGTGCGGAGAAAATTTTTGCTATATTACCAATTAACATTTTACAATTATGCTAAAAGAAATGGCTGAGAATGTCGGTACTGACATCAAAGCCATAGTATTTTGATTAAATATAGAATATTTTTTATTAATAAATACCAAAACACACTCCACAAAAATCTGTAAGATGTCCTTGGTGGTGTGTATCCTGTTTAGAAGGTGGGGTATTTTTTCTTAGTAATACTAATGTTGTCCCTAAGGGAGTTCCATATTTTACGCGGAATACCTAATGGCGCATTCCATGCGGTAAGACAAGAGGGTGGAAAGGGTAGAAAGTTCCATGAATTCATCAAATCACATCCTCCCGGCCATGATAACATCTGGCTGTGGTTTAAATCTAGTTTACAACAAAGATATTGCTTATCTTAAAACAAAAACATCGTTTTTCCTTGTGAAAAACTGTTGCTTAATGTTTAGTTACTTTATTTAAGAAGAAATTATTACTTTTAATATACTGAGATCTATGCTGAAAACTTTCTTATGTACGTAAGCCTAAAACTTAGATTTATTAGTTACCATAATTGTATTGTATAGTTGTTTTTATTGTGTTTACTGTTTTATGAGACATAATAGATACTAACAACTTTAATAACATGTACTATACTGTAAATTACCAGAATTTTCAAATAAATGTGTTATTTGCTTGAGGTATTTCGCCTACAAGGTAGGCATTATTGAACAAAAATCAAATTAAATAAACTCGTTTCCAAAATATAATAATAAGACTGATATAACATAAGGTGTAACTGTTTTAAAAATTAAAAAAAGAGTTTTACATTTGAAAGAAGATAAAAAACTAAGTTATCAGTTTTATCTAATTAAATCAAGAATTTATTGTGCAGGTGTAAAAATGTTCTGAGACTGGAAAGACAATATAAGATATTTTATAATTTTATTTTATTTTGACGCTATGCATATTGAATTATCACTCGCTAATAAACGTCTTTTGATAATTTACGCTATCTAAAGACTTCAAAGATTTTAAATATTTGACTGTCATCTACTTGTTGGTTGGAATGAAAATAATGTATTGGATGTGTCTCAATGATGACTGAATACTATTTAAATTAATTTTATAACTACAGTATATGTTAAAGGTATTTTGTTTCATTACATATCTGAAAATATATACCGCAAACAGAGTTTCTATCAACTTGCTACTCAGTTTAAATAATTTCAATTATTTAATGGCTATTGTTCAAATGATTACATTGTTGACAGTTCAACCTGCTTAGCCTTGATTTAATAGAAAGGACTATGAAAAATAGTTACTTAGGAATACGTCAAACGCCAACTAATCCACAATTTTACGTCTTATACAATACACTTTTTCTATGACTAGAAGCGTGTCAATGAATCGGACTATAACAACTTATTTTAATATAGCTTATATTTACAATTTCAATACATGAAGGCTTTTTTTATTCTAAAGTAATTTGAAATGTAAAATTTGCTAACAAACCCGGAAATCGAACCCGGATCATATGTAAATACTGTAACACATATGATTATTTTAATAAACATATGTTCGCCTACAGTTAGATTGCTCTCAAGTTAAACACAATATC
Source organism: Stictocephala bisonia (assembly GCA_035578905.1). Lineage (NCBI taxonomy): Eukaryota > Metazoa > Arthropoda > Insecta > Hemiptera > Membracidae > Stictocephala > Stictocephala bisonia. The sequence goes on from JAQJVL010000453.1 coordinate 10,603, forward strand.
ACCATAGATATCAAGACCCCTTAGTTTTTTAACCCTTGTCAAACCCTTGTCACATTAAACCTGCGAGGGTGCGACAGTGGAGCGCCTCAAGGTCAGGCGCTCCACTGTCGTAGTTGTGCTATTTCTTGGCTTACAGTTTTATTAGTTTTTGCCAGGCGCTCCACTGTCGCTCGCCCACTTCTGACAGCAACATTACTGATCTAGGGTCTATTCCCATTTATTTCCAGTAGTTATATCTGCTCACACTAGTGTTCATTCCGTACGAAGGAGTTTCATTCCACCTAGCCAACCATTCATCAACTAATCACGATCAACGAAAGGTGATATTGACCCAACCACCCACACATACACGTACGATGCCATTGACCCACCCACCTACCCCTACACGTACGATGCCATTCACCCACCCACCTACCCCTACACGTACGTTGCTATTGACCCACACATCCACCCATACACGTACAATGCCATTGACCCACCCACACAAGTACAATGGTAAATAACCCACCCGCCCACCACACGTAAAGTGGTAAATGACCCACCCGCCCACCTACACACGTACAGTAGTAAATGAAACACACACGTACAGTGGTAAATGACCCATTCATCCACCCAAACACGTGCAGTGGTATTGCCGCACCCACCCACCCATACATGTAAAGTGATATTAACATACAACCGTGATACCCATACAAGTGCATACACGTACAATGGTATTGACCCACCCGCCCACCCATACACGACCACTGTACGTTTATGGGTGATCGGGTGGGTCAATGCTACTGTAAGTGTATGGGTGGGTGGGTGGTTCATTACCACAGTACGTGTATGGGGGGGTGGGTGGTTCATTACCACTGTACGTGTATGGGTCGGCGGGTGGGTTATTACCACTGTATGGGTGGGTGGGTGGGTAATTACCATTGTACCTGGAGAAATGATTCCAGGTGACTTTTATCAGGCTGGTGATGATAAGGAAGGGTCACTGATAAGAAAGTATGGGGATCAGCGGAAAACAAAAACTGAACAAAATATACTCACTCTATAAGTGAGTGAAAGCAGATCTATTCATACTATTTTCGATAAGCAATTACGTTTATTAGATGTTTAAGAATTGGCCGTCCTGAGTGCATGTTTTATTCTTACTGAAGTGAGTTAATTAAAAATATCTAATTCATTAAAAAATACAAAACTAATTACCATTGATATTAATATTAAAGATAGTATTATCATTATCTTTTCTTTTCGACGATGCCGATAGCAAAATAATGAAGACAGAACGAAATATAGCAATTGTTACTTGAAACATGTTCTGCAATCTTGAAGATAGTTTATTCTGTTGCGTGGTATCATATAATGGATTGATTTTACCTAGTAAGCCTAATTTAAAATAAAGTAAACGTTTGAGGAAATGTTGGTTTGATTAACCATTTAAATGGTTTTTCCCGACTACTTTTGAACAGGACGATTTAGAAATGTAATGATCAATTAATTGTAAAGAATTTTCGTTGTTGTTGTCGATCAATGTAAAGTTTCTTGATGAGGATGTTGATTAAAATTTTCCAAAGGGAAGTTACAATCATTTTATTTAAACAGAATTTAAATTAACTATATATCAAAATCAGAATAAATATGATATTATTAACATAAATAACTTGATACAGACGAGCTCTGAAAGTTAGAGAATTTAGAATGATCGAGTTAAACAACACGTGTAGAAGAGAAGGAAGAACTGATTCTACTCTACTCTGGTCAGTTTGCGTGTGTCAGAAACATATATCAGAGTTCATTTGTTTACATAGAAACTTCTACAGATACAGTAGGTCTAACTACTTATTTACAGGGAAAGTTCCGCTTGAAAGACAATAAGGATGTTTACTAGTCAAATTCTTATGTAATGAAAGGTTCCTGTAAGGTCGCCCATTAACTGAGCGAAGATTACCTTAATTGAGCGAAAGCCCTCGAAGGGCCCCCAAAAACGTGCCTTAACTGAGCGAAGTCCAGTCCAGGTATATGCGAATTGTCGGGACAAGGAATGTTCTTGATGTAGCATCATATCCCACCCGCATACCACAGGTGGTCAACCACCTGGCTCCGGCACGCGCTACCCCGTTACCTAACCTAACCTAACCAAAAATTTTTTGGGGCATTTTATTTTGTATATTTGTGTAAGATTCTATTATGTTTAAAAGTGGAATATGCTATGTGAATGTTCATAGTCAAAGAGGGCTGCCGGTTCGCTCAGTTAAGGCACGTCTCTGGGGGCTCCCTGGAGTGCTTCGCTCAGTTCAGGCACCCAGGCTACTTGACTCAGGTCACTTCGCTCAGTTAAGGCCCGACCCCTGCATTAGTTGACCCTCTGCATGACGCCAGACATTGTAGTGTACACACAGTCTGTGTGTTGTCATCCATCCCACACAGGAGAAGGGTTGTGACAAACTGATATTCCTGCAACAGTTGACCCTCTGCATGACGCCAGACATTGTAGTGTACACACTGTCTGTGTGTTGTCATCCATCCCACACAGGGGAAGGGATGTGCCAAACTGATATGCCTGCAACAGTTGTCCCTCTGCATGACGCCAGACATTGTAGTGTACACACTGTCTGTGTGTTGTCATCTATCCCACACAGGAGAAGGGATGTGACAAACTGGTCAGACATTGTAGTGTATATTGGTCTTAGTTCTGACTAACGACAGACCTGATAGTTTGCCGCCAAGACATTACTGTAGGATTCAAAAGCAATGCACTCGAGTTTGAACCAGTGTTACAAAATAAATAACCATCCGATTCCGTTGCATTGTACACCAAAATTTAGCTTATTTAATTCTTTGTAATTTCATATAACTGTAATGTTTGTTTAAGACTAAGAATTTTTTATATCAGTTAGAATACAAAACCACGAAAGTTTAGCACTTTTGGAGTAAAGATCAAATTTAAAAATTTTTAAAACAAAAGTACTAATGATAAGTCAGTGAAACTTTAACCGCATGTGAAGAAGGGTTTTTTTTATAGTCTGTCCAAAGTGTAGAATTTTTACTTTTTTACGAAATGTTCTGTGGTATTTTTTGTAAACCCTTGCAAACTTAAAAATGGCCAATCATACAAACTTGCAAAACGGTTCAAAAATACCGGATTAAAAATAAAGTAAGATTATAAAACGGTAAGTGCGATAAAAAGCTCTTGTGATTTTATATCACATGATAATTCAACCAACATCTATGTGCCCCTTAACACGCGCGGCCGACCGAGCCACCGAACGTGGTGTTGCCACTTCATGCAACTGGATTTCGAATCCGCGACAAAGGAGCGCCTATTACCTGGCTGAGGGGTTGTCATAAATAATTTTCGCTAGGGGTGTGACTCAGGAGCGCCTCCCCATCCCTTTTCGGAGGCACTCCTGTGTCGCACCTAAAACTACCTGTCCTCGGCACTCTATCTGCGTCCTACCTGCTATCGAGCTCAGCTCGCGGGGCCTCCTGAATGCCTACCAATCTAATATCACAACGGCTACTATGATACTGACCTTGTTAGATGCACTGCATATTTTGTAAGAGTAAGTGTAACATTGATTCTTAAGGGGTTATCCTAAAAGACCAGTCAAAACTATTAATGTACTGTGATAAGTATACTTAATAATATTTCATTTTATTTTAATTATTAAGTAGTTAAACTATTACAAACTTGTTTTAAAACAAGTTTGTAATCGTACAGATAGAAGACATCCACCCTTGTTAATGCACACTAACTATCTTGGTCTTCGGATGTAGATAGCGTCACGTTTACCACATCAACTCCCGAAGACTAAGATAATGATGTATTTATAGTCATCTTTTTAAAAAAAAATTATAAACTTGATATACAATAGGCTTTTAAATAACGAACATTCTAATGTGTATAACATTCTAAAATAATAAATATACATTTAAATTTAAACTAAATAATTTGGGTTACACTTACTAATATTTAAAACTTAAATATAGAAAAATACTTAAACTCAAACAAAAATTACTTTTTACACTCAATCTGTAGGCTACAATATTCTAAAACAACAAAATATGGAAATTAAAACAAAAAATGTTATTTTACTTACTTAATATTTACAACAATCTAAATCATAACAAACAATACTTAAACTGAAACAAAAAATACGATTTAAATTCAATCTGTAGGCTACAATATTCTAATACAAACAAAATATAAAATCATTATTAACTTACAAACCTCCTTTTAGCTACCTACTTAAATCTAATAGTTTCTCTCTCCTGCTTTTGATAAAAGTCATTTATACTAACTTCCCTAGCTAAATATCGTTCACACAACTGTTTTAGTCGACACTGTAGCTGTTCAGTGTTTTTGTTTGATGTTTTTGGTTGAGTTTGTTGCAGAGAGTCTATTCTCTCCAGTCCGTCATTTCGGTGTATGGCCTACCGTATACGTAGATGGGTTTTGGTGTCCTACTAATGCCGCGTTTACACCGGAGTTGGCAACCAATGATTGCCGACATTTATCGGCAATTTTGAGTTGCACGCATTAAAACAACTGCAACTCGCATTGCCGACCGTAGTTGCAGACCGATTTTGCGAGTTGGCAACCGAAATTTGGTTTTCCGACCGGAGTCGGTAAAGATCAAAGGCGGTTGCCAACCCCGGTCGGCAATGCGAGTTGCAGCGCTATCTTGAGCTGCAACTTGAGTCTGCAATTACCCCGCTACCCCTCCCACCTGTTGGCTACACGTGGTCGCGCTGCGTCAGTTCCTCAGTTCAAGCAGGCTAGTCGTCGTGAGTTGTTGTGTTTTGTGTATGGTTGTTGTTTGTGCTAGTGCAATGGAAAAGCTGTTAAGTGAAGTGGAGTGGTCAAATGATCAGGTCATTACTTTGATAGAGTTGTTTAGAGAGAAGCCTGTCTTGTGGAACCACACCCTTTCGGATTTTAAAAACAAAAATTTAAAAAATTATGCTTGGAATGAAATTTCCCAGGAAATGAAAGTAAACAAACTTGAAGTCCAGTCTAAAATGAGGAATTTGATTACAACATTCCAACGAATTAATAAGAAGGGAAAAAGTGGTTCTGGAGCCTGCTCAAAATCAAAATGGTTTGCTTTTGACCACCTCATGTTCTTACAAGACAAAACAACTCCAACATTTAGCCGTGACGCTGGAATAAATGACACACAAGCACAGGTAAGATAATTATATTTACACTAATGACAGTAAAATTAACATACCATACCCAATTTACAACAACATTCAAGAGTACCTGTTAAATGTAACAAATAGGTAAATTGTTATATTGTTCAATGTTACAAGTAAACTGATTTACCAGTATAGCAGACAAATAACAGATTAACTTCTTGTTGGTAGTTTTCCCCTTTAATAGTTGTTTTGCCAAGGGACAGACCCCTCAGCACTCATGAAGTACGCACTTAATTCCTTCCGAATTTCTTTTGCGAGGTGTGAGGGTTTTTTTAGGGATCCGTTTCAGTCTCAGTAGAGTAGTAGTAGGCATTCCCTCCACTCTCCATTCTCCAGGCACTAGTGTTACTGTGGTCGTGTCTTCATAATCAAAAGATCCTGATGGACTGTACGAGGCAGTCGACGATTTACTTTTACGTAAAAAATTATGTAAATGACAGCATGTCAACACAACTCTTGAAGCATTTTCTGGTTCAAGAAGCATTGGTTTCCTCAGAACCCTGAATACAACCGATACTATCCCGAATACATTTTCGACAACTCGTCGACCACGGCACTGTCGGTAGTTGAAGACACGCTCCAAGCTTCCCTTATCGTGAAGTCCCGGGAATGGCTTCATTATTGATGGCTGTAAGGGGAAGGCGTCATCAGCCAGGAGCACAGAGGGTACAGGAAAGTTTCTACCTGGCAAGTATCTCGGTTTTGGAAGACGTAAAGCTGAATTTTGTAAAAGTTTTTGCAACGAGCTATGAGCAAACACTCCGCCGTCTGACAGTCGTCCTTGGTTGCCTACCGAAACGTAGGTGAAGCAGTAATTAGCGTCAACTACTGCAAATAAGACGATGCTGAAAAACGACTTGTAGTTGAAATACTCACTTCCAGTATTTATTGGGGCTTGTATAGCAACATGTTTACCATCCATGCTCCCGATACAGTGAGGGAAGTTCCACAGGTCATTGTACTCTTTTTCGTGATGTAACCACTCCTCTTCAGTTGTAGGTAGCTGAAAATACCAGAGAAAATACAGTGATCAAATATTGCAGAGGTCATAACAAATAAAAACAAGTAACACAAAATTTTCAAAACAAGTAACATGAAATTGTAATAAGCAACTTGGATTCGTCTTTTAACAACTATTAATTGAATATTGGGAATTTATGTACAAATACACACAAACAAATGGTATGAAGTTGAACCTGTGAACTGTTTTTTTTTCTTCAGGTAACAGAAGACAACAACGTTGACGTGAACCTACACGAAGAATTGCCCACTCAGACTTCACGAACCTCAAGTTCCACTGGTGAAACTTCTTCGATCGTCTCTGCTCCTCCTCCGAGCGTAGCCCAGCATAGGCCTTTAAATAAAAGACGACGCAACACCATGGCTGATGAAGCTTATTCCATAATGAAGGAAGTAGGGAGCAATTTAAAAAAAAAAGACGAATTTGACATTTTTGGTGATCTTGTTGCTTGTGAATTACGTAAATGTTCTGATAAAAGGTATGTAGCACTTGCTAAGCGAAGAATTAGTGACATATTATTTGATGTGGAAATGCACGAATTTAATAGGCAGCCACAATCAAATTCTGGCTGTTCCAGTTCACTGTCCCTACAGGAGTCGTCTTCATGCCCGGCTGGAAATCATGGAGATAGCTTTGAAAACTCCCTATCAACCTTGAACCCGGTGGTGGACACGTGGGGTGATCACTTTTATGGGGGTGATGAAGATGCCAATACATTAACTAAGCTATAATGTAAGCTAAGCTATACATTACTCAAGCTATAGAGTTTCTTTGTTTGATTTGGAGTTTTTTTGTTGTAGCCTATACCTTTATTTCTAATTTTATGAATTGTGTTACTTTGAAACATTAACTTAACTTTGTGTTCATATTTTATTAACAAGTCACTACCAGGTTGCAACTACTTTTGTCTAGATTTATTAACTCAGTGCACAACGTAAACAAATAAAAGGTATCTAAAAATAACAATATTTAGTAATTTTCTTTCTTTGCTCACCTGTATGTTATCCTTCAGGAAACCTATAACAGCCTCACAAACCTCTGGCACTAAAATAGATATCGCACTTTTGGAAACTTTAAACAAATAACTGAGACTAGTATAAGAGTCGCCACTCGCCAAAAAGCGCAATGTAATAGCCAATCTTTCTCGCACTGGAATTGCTTTCCTGTAGTTAGTATCCTGTTTACTAATTATGTGTCCAATACCAACAATTAAACTTTCAAAATCGTCACTTGACATTCTTAAAAAGTTTTTTATACTGCCATCGCATCTCAATTCTCCCGTCAAAGGATCTGTATCATCTCGATTCAAATCATTTAAAAGATCGCTGCCGCTATACTTTGCTCTTGCCTGCAATGAAGGTCGAAACCAGTATCTTCTCGGTCTTTTACATTTTGATAAAATAACACACGCTGCCGCAGCAAGAACAACCTCTTCAGCACTCGACATTCTACATACTGTCTGATTTTCTACAGTTGCACGTTGCAGGTTGCAGACATAAAAACAAACTATGTGCCCAGGTTGCAAGTACAAGTTGCAGACTTCCATCGGCAACTAGCGTCTGCAATCGAAGTTGGCAATTTTTTGTTGCCAACTCCGGTGTAAACGCGGCTTTAGTTCTTAAATCGCTTAAATCGGTTATTCTACGCCTTACACATATTGTTTGTTCTGTTTGAGTCGGAAAGAGTCGCTTCATGCACATTCCAGAGTGATGGTGGAAACATGGCTGGTCTAGGGGTTTCTCCTGCTGTACCGCTCATATAGTAGACGGGTTTTTGATACTTAGAAAATAGTTTGTACCTCCCCCTGGTTTTACCCGCCCTGGTACTGTTGAACAAGTTGGACTTTGCGCAGCGCGACCTGTTTTAATTATTATAATTAAAATATGCATTGCTAAATTAAATTATTTAAGGCTGAAGTATGCATTGCTGAAGGAGTGTGTCACATCGAACAGCATACTTATTTTACTATCATATCCTAATGTTGTGGTAACCTCTCGTGAAACACCCTGTATATTTTTATTGGTAATAAGAAAAATACAAAAACCTGGAAAAGTACTTAAAAAGTCGTATGGACAACAATTTTTGTTATATTACCAATTAACATTTTACAATTATGCTAAAAGAAATGGCTGAGAATGTCGGTACTGACATGAAAGCCATAGTATTTTGATTAAATATAGAATATTTTTTTGTTAATAAATACCAAAACACACTCTCCACAAAAATCTGTAAGATGTCCTTGGTGGTGTGTATCCTGTTTAGCAGGTGGGGTATTTTTTCTTAGTAATACTAATGTAGCCCTTCAGGGATTTCCATATTTTACGCGAAATACCTAATGGTGTATTCCACGCGGTAAGACAAGAGGGTGGAAAGGGTACAAAGTTCCATGAATTCATCACATCAAATCATACCGGCCATGATACCATCCGGCTGTGGTTTAAATATAGTTTACAACAAAGATATTGCTTATCTTAAAAAAAAAGAAAAAACATAGTTTTTCCTTGTGAAAAACTGTTGCTTAATGTTTAATTACTTTATTTAAGAAGACATGATTACTTTTAATATAGTGATATGCTATGCTATGCTAAAAACTGTATTATGTACGTAATCCTAAAACTTTATTTATTAGTTAGCATAATTGTTTTGTATAGTTGTTTGTATTGTGTTTACTGTTTTATGAGACATAATAGATACTAACAACTTTAATAACATGTACTATACTGTAAATTATCAGAATTTTCAAATACATGTGTTATTTGCTTGAGGTATTTCGCCTACAAGGTAGGCGTTATTGGACAAAAATCAAATTAATAAACTTGTTTATGAAATATAATAATATAACTGTAATAACATAAGGTGTAACTTATTTAAAAATTAAAATTGAGTTTTACATTTGAAAGAAGATAAATAACCAATTCATCAGTGTTATCTAATTAAATCACGAATTTATTGTGCAGGTGTAAAAATGTTCTGAGACTGGAAGACAATATAAGGTTTAACCTGCTTAGCCTTGATTTAATAGAAAGGACTATGAAAAGTAGTTACTTAGGAATACGTCAAACGCCAACCAATCCACGATTTTACGTCGTATAAAATACACCTTTTCTATGACTAGAAGCCTGTCAATGAATCGGAATATAACAGCTTGTTTTAATATAGCTTATATTTACAATTTCAATACCTGAAGGCTTTTTTATTTCTAAAGTAATTTGAAGTGTAACATTTGCTAACAAACCCGGGAATCGAACCCGGATCTACAGTATGCTTATTTCAATAAACGTATGTAACGCCTACAGTTAGATTGCTCCCAAGTTAAACACAATCTCAACATAGATATCAAGACCTCTTAGTTTTTGAACCGTTGTCAAACCCTTGTCACATTGGACCCGCGAGGGTACGACAGTGGAGCGCCTCAAGGTCAGGCGCTCCACTGTCGCAGTTATGCTATTTCTTGGCTGACAGTTTTATTAGTTTTTGCCAGGTGCTCCACTGTCGCTCGCCTCAAGAGTCCGATCAGAGATTACTACTGATGGTCCCATCATTCGTGGGTGGGAAGGAGGGCCATGATTAGGTAAGATTGGGGGAGGGGGAAACCGTCAATGCTATATATGTGTTTGTGGCTGGAAAACACATTAATACTGTACGTATGATGTGTGTTTGTGTGTGGGAAACATATTAATACTGTACGTGTGGTGTGTGTTTGTGTGTGGGAAACATATTAATACTGTACGTGTGGTGTGTGTTTGTGGGTGGGAAACACATTAATACTGTACATGTGGTGTGTGTTTGTGTGTGGGAAACATATTAATACTGTACGTGTGGTGTGTGTTTGTGGGTGGGAAACACATTAATACTGTACGTGTGGTGTGTGTTTATGGGTGGGAAACACATTAATACTGTACGTGTGGTGTGTGTTTGTTTGTGGGAAACATATTAATACTGTACGTGTGGTGTGTTTGTGCGTGTGAAACATATTAATACTGTACGTGTGGTGTGTGTTTGTGTGTGGAAAACATATTAATACTGTACGTGTGGTGTGTGTTTGTGGGTGGGAAACACATTAATACTGTACGTGTGGTGTGTGTTTATGGGTGGGAAACACATTAATACTGTACGTGTGGTGTGTGTTTGTTTGTGGGAAACATATTAATACTGTACGTATGGTGTGTGTTTGTGGGTGGGAAACACATTAATACTGTACGTGTGGTGTGTGTTTGTGGGTGGGAAACACATTAATACTGGACGTGTGGTGTGCGTTTGTGTGTGAGAAACATATTAATACTGTACGTCTGGTGTCTGTATGTGGGTGGGAAACACATTAATACTGTACGTGTGGTGTGTGGTGTGTGTGGTGTGTGTGTGTTTGTGGGTGGGAAACACATTAATACTGTACGTGTGGTGTGTGTTTGTTTGTGGGAAACATATTAATACTGTATGTATGGTGTGTGTTTGTGGGTGGGAAACACATTAATATCGTCGTGTGTTGTGTGTTTGTGTGTGAGAAACACATTAATACTGTACGTGTGGTGTGTGTGTTTGTGTATGGGAAACATATTAATACTGTACGTGTGGTGTGTGTTTGTGGGTGGGAAACACATTAATACTGTACGTGTGGTGTGTGTTTGTTGGTGGGAAACACATTAATACTGTACGTGTGGTGTGTGTTTGTGTGTGGGAAACATATTAATACTGTACGTGTGGTGTGTGTTTGTGTGTGGGAAACATATTAATACTGTACGTATGGTGTGTGTTTGTGGGTGGGAAACATATTAATACTGTACGTGTGGTGTGTGTTTGTAGGTGGGAAACACATTAATACTGTACGTGTGGTGTGTGTTTGTGTGTGAGAAACACATTAATACTGTACGTGTGGTGTGTGTTTGTTTGTGGGAAACATATTAATACTGTACGTATGGTGTGTGTTTGTGGGTGGGAAACACATTAATATCGTCGTGTGTTGTGTGTTTGTGTGTGAGAAACACATTAATACTCTACGTGTGGTATGTGTGTTTGTGTATGGGAAACATATTAATACTGTACGTGTGGTGTGTGTTTGTGGGTGGGAAACACATTAATACTGTACGTGTGGTGTGTGTGTTTGTGTGTGAGAAACACATTAATACTGTACGTGTGGTGTGTGTGTTTGTGTATGGGAAACATATTAATACTGTACGTGTGGTGTGTGTTTGTGGGTGGGAAACACATTAATACTGTACGTGTGGTGTGTCTGTTTGTGTATGGGAAACATATTAATACTGTACGTGTGGTGTGTGTTTGTGGGTGGGAAACACATTAATACTGTACGTGTGGTGTGTGTGTTTGTGTGTGAGAAACACATTAATACTGTACGTGTGTTGTGTGTGTTTGTGTATGGGAAACATATTAATACTGTACGTGTGTTGTGTGTTTGTGGGTGGGAAACACATTAATACTGTACGTTTGGTGTGTGTTTGTGTGTGGGAAACACATTAATATCGTCGTGTGTTGTGTGTTTGTGTGTGAGAAACACATTAATACTGTACGTGTGGTATGTGTGTTTGTGTATGGGAAACATATTAATACTGTACGTGTGGTGTGTGTTTGTTTGTGGGAAACATATTAATACTGTACGTATGGTGTGTGTTTGTGGGTGGGAAACATATTAATACTGTACGTGTGGTGTGTGTTTGTAGGTGGGAAACACATTAATACTGTACGTGTGGTGTGTGTTTGTGTGTGAGAAACACATTAATACTGTACGTGTGGTGTGTGTTTGTTTGTGGGAAACATATTAATACTGTACGTATGGTGTGTGTTTGTGGGTGGGAAACATATTAATACTGTACGTGTGGTGTGTGTTCGTAGGTGGGAAACACATTAATACTGTACGTGTGGTGTGTGTTTGTGTGTGAGAAACACATTAATACTGTACGTGTGGTGTGTGTTTGTTTGTGGGAAACATATTAATACTGTACGTATGGTGTGTGTTTGTGGGTGGGAAACACATTAATATCGTCGTGTGTTGTGTGTTTGTGTGTGAGAAACACATTAATACTGTATGTGTGGTATGTGTGTTTGTGTATGGGAAACATATTAATACTGTACGTGTGGTGTGTGTTTGTAGGTGGGAAACACATTAATACTGTACGTGTGGTGTGTGTTTGTGTGTGAGAAACACATTAATACTGTACGTGTGGTGTGTGTGTGTTTGTGTATGGGAAACATATTAATACTGTACGTGTGGTGTGTGTTTGTGGGTGGGAAACACATTAATACTGTACGTGTGTGTGTGTGTGTTTGTGGGTGGGAAACATATTAATACTGTACGTGTGGTGTGTGTTTGTGTGTGGGAAACACATTAATACTGTGCGTTTGGTGTGTGTGTTTGTGTGTGAGAAACACATTAATACTGTACGTGTGGTGTGTGTTTGTTTGTGGGAAACATATTAATACTGTACGTATGGTGTGTGTTTGTGGGTGGGAAACACATTATTATCGTCATGTGTTGTGTGTTTGTGTGTGAGAAACACATTAATACTGTACGTGTGGTGTGTGTGTTTGTGTATGGGAAACACATTAATACTGTACGTGTGGTGTGTGTGTGTTTGTGTATGGGAAACATATTAATATCGTCGTGTGTTGTGTGTTTGTGGGGGGGGGGGGGTGGCACATCAATGCCGAACGGGTATTGATGACAGGGAATGCCATTAATTTAGTACTTGCGGGTGATACAGTGGGGAGGCAATCTAGTTAGTGTGTGGGTTTAATGAAGTTCAGCAATGCAGTGCAGTTTGAATATGTTAACTTTGTTGCTATGGACAATTGACCATATTCTAAACAATAAAACAAATGGACGAACCGCTTGTTTAATTGATTTAATTGGTTCGTTCAAACACTTTTTTACACATCATTGTACGTCTGTGAGTGGGTGATCCTATAGTTCGTAAAACTAAACGTTCCTTGGTAATTAGTTTTGTACAATTTAGAAGATCTTAAGTGTAAAAAGCGTACTTTATATTCTTCTATAAAATAGTGTTTTTTATTAAATCAAAGCGATTTTGGATTATTTAATTTTTGTAAATGGGGCTAGAATGTACAAAATATTGTGATCGATTTTGGTAAATCACGTTAGTATTGGAATATGCCGGTTCTGGGACAAAAGCTGATTCAGTATTTATTTCATGGATAGGAGTGATGCTATGGTGCGCTGTGACATCATGGACGCCTTTCAGACCTGAAGGATTTAGAAAGGAATTGATTACAATAATATTTAGTACATTCTATACTTATACTAAAGTAACATTTGTGTTGTGTGACGTTCATTTGTGTCGTGAGACGTTCAATTGTGTGTGTGGCGTTCAATTGTAGTGTATTCTTACTAACACGTAATATGTTAATAAAAAACCAATGCAATACAAACAAACACCTTCAGTTCGAAATCATCACACAATACCATAATTTAAAATAATTCTGTAAACAGTTTTTAAGAAACTCCAATAAATGTGCGTTCACAGATCGTTTGTTTGATCAAATCCAACAGAGTTTAAAGTAAATATAGAAGCATATTTGTTAATATTGAACAAACTAATAAGTAACATTCACGTTTTTCACAAAAGTAGTTCAATGTTTATTGAAATGGAAGGTAACTTTCTTGGGTATATTTAACTAGAATCGTTTTAAGAGAGAGAGTTTTGTGCGGATAAGTAGACCAGTGCAGCTGCAGGAGGTAGTAGATTAAAGTTTGTGTGTGTGTGTGTGTGTGTGTGTGCAGGGGGCAGACCACGACCTAGTTGTGCAGCCACCCCCACCCTTAAAATATGTGTCACCCCTCCAACCCCTCGGAGGCTGGGCATGACGCAATTTGTGACTTGGGGAGGGGGGTTGCACCCAGAGAACAAAGCTTTTACATCTGTACATATTTTATGTTGGCACCTTTTATCACATTTGAAAAACTAACTGAAAAACTGAAATCACATTTGAAAAACTGGTTATTTTAACAGTTAGCCAAATTTTCAACTAGTTAAAGTTAGAAGTTAAACATTACCAAAACTAACGAATAGTTAAAAAGTTAATAGAAAAAGTAACGATTAAATTTAATCGTTAATTATTTTTAATGGTTAATCCCAAGTATGGGTATAAGTATAGAATGTACTAAACATTATTGTTATCAATTCCTTTCTAAATCCTTCAGGTCTGAAAGGCGTCCATGATGTCACAGCCCACGATAGCATCACTCCTACCCATGAAATAAATACTGAATCGGCTTTTGTCTCAGAACCGGCATATTCCAATACTAACGTGATTTACCAAAATCGATCACAATATTTTGTACATTCTAGCCTCATTTACAAAAATTAAATAATCCAAAATCGCTTTGATTTAATAAAAAACACTATTTTATAGAAGAATGTAAAGTACGCTTTTTACACTTAACATCTAGGAAAATCAGTTGCATTTTGACGTTATTGCTGTCAATACTTGATTATGTAAATAATTTATATAGTATTTAAATGCATTATCATATATTTAATACTATGATGTATACATATGGCTATGAATATATATTATATAAAATCATTTCTATAACCATGAATAGTTTGTTACAGGAACCTTTCATTGCATAAGCATTTGACTAGTAAACATCCTTATTGTCTTTCAAGCGGAACTTTCCCTGTAAATAAGTAGTTAGACCTAATGTATCTGTAGAAGTTTCTATGTAAACAAATGAGCTCTAATATACATTTCTGAGACACGTAAACTGAGTAGAGTAGATTCGAGTCCAGAATCAGTTCTTCCTTCTCTTCTATACGTGTTGTTTAACTCGATCATTCTAAATTCTCTAACTTTCAGAGCTCGTCTGTATCAAGTTATTTATGTTAATAATATCATATTTATTCTGATTTTGATATATAGTTAATTTAAATTCTGTTTAAATAAAGTGATTGTAACTTCACTTTGGACAATTTTAATCAACTTCCTCATCAAGAAACTTTACATTGATCGACAACAACAATGAACATTCTTTACAATTAATTGATCATTACATATCTAAATCGTCCTGTTCAAAAGTAGTCGGGAAAAACCATTTAAATGGTTAATCAAACCAACATTTCCTCAAACGTTTACTTTATTTTAAATTAGGCTTACTAGGTAAAATAAATCCATTATATGATACCACGCAAAAGAATAAACTATCTTCAAGATTGCAGAACATATTTCAAGTAACAATTGCTATATTTCGTTCTGTCTTCATTTTTTTCCAATCCCCAACGTCGAAAAGAAAAGATAATGATAATACTATCTTTAATATGGTAATTAATTTTGCATTTTTTAATGATTTAGATATTTTTATTTAACTCACTTCAGTAAGAATAAAACATGCACTCAGAACGGCCAATTCTTAAACATCTAATAAACGTAATTCCTTATCGAAAATAGTATGAATAGATCTGCTTTCACTCACTTATAGAGTGAGTATATTTTGTTCAGTTTTTGTTTTCCGCTGATCCCCATACTTTCTTATCAGTGACCCTTCCTTATCATCTCCAGCCTGATAAAAATCACCTGGAGTCATTTCTCCAGGTACAGTGGTAATTACCCACCCATACAGTGGTAATAACCCACCCGCCGACCCATACACGTACAGTGGTAATGACCCACCCGCCCCCCCCATACACGTACAGTGGTAATGACCCACCCCACCCATACACTTACAGTAGGATTGACCCACCCGCCCACCCATACACGTACAGTGGTCGTGTATGGGTGGGCGGGTGGGTCAATACCACTGGACGTGTATGGGTGGGCGGGTGGGTCAATACCACTGTACTGTGTGGGTTGGTGGGTGGGTCAATACCACTGTAAGTGTATGGGTGGGCGGGTGGGTCAATACCACTGTATGTGTACGGGTGGGTGAGTGGGTCAGTATCACTGGACGTGTACGGGTAGGCGGGTGGGTCAATACCACTGTACGTGTATGCACTTGTATGGGTATCACTGTTGTATGTTAATATCACTGTACATGTATGGTAGGGTGTGTGGGGCAATACCACTGCACGTGTTTGGGTGGGTGAATGGGTCATTTACCACTGTACGTGTGTGTTTCATTTACCACTGTACGTGTGTAGGTGGGCGGGTGGGTCATTTACCACTTTACGTGTGGTGGGCGGGTGGGTTATTTACCATTGTACGTGTGTGGGTTGGCGGGTGGGTCATTTACCACTGTACGTATATGGGTGGGTGGATGGATCATTTACCACTGTTCGTGTGTAGGTGGGTGGGTGGGCAAGTGGTTCATTTACCATTGTACGTGTGTGGGTGGGTCAATGGCATCGTACGTGTATGATTGGGTGTGTGGGTCAATGGCACCGTAAGTGTAGGGGTAGGTGGATGGGTCAATGGCATCGTACGTGTAGGGGTAGGTGGGTGGGTCAATGGCATTGTACGTGTATGTTGGGGCGGGTGGGTCAATACCACTGGACATGTATGGGTGGGCGGGTGGGTCATAACCACTGCAAGTGTATGAGTGGGCGGGTGGGTCAATACCACTGTATGTGTACGGGTGGGTGAGTGGGTCAATACCACTGCACGTGTTTGGGTGGGTCAATGGGTCATTTACCACTGTACGTGGGTGTTTCATTTACCACTGTACGTGTGTAGGTGGGCGGGTGGTTAGTATCACTGTACGTCTATGGGTGGGCGGATGGATCAGTACCACTGTAATTCTATTTACTATACTGGGTGGGTGGGTCAGTACTACTGTAATTCTATTTACTATACTGGGTGGGTGGGTCAGTACCACTGTAATTCTATGGGTTGGCGGGTGGGTCAGTACCAATTTAATTCTATGGATGGGCGGGTGGGTCAGTATCACTGTACTTCTATGGGTGGGCAGGTGGGTCAGTATCACTGTACGTCTATGGGTGTGCGGGTGGGTCAGTACCACTGTTCGTCTATGGGTGGGCAGGTGGGTAAATACCACTGTACGTCTATGGGTGGGCAGGTGGGACACTACCACTGTACTTCTATGGGTGGGCGGGTGGGTTAATGTTAATGGTTAGGTCATTTACCACTTAACGTGTGGTGGGCGGGTGGGTTATTTACCATTGTACGTGTGTGGGTGGGCGGGTAGGTCATTTACCACTGTACGTGTGTGGGTGGGCGGATGGGTCATTTACCACTGTGCGTGTGTGTGTGTGTAGGCAGGTGGGGCATTTACCACTGTACGTGTGTGCGTGGGCGGGTGGTACATTTCCCATTGTACGTGTATGGGTGGGTGGGTGGGTGGATCATTTACCACTGTTCGTGTGTAGGTGGGTGGGTGGGCAAGTGGGTCATTTACCATTGTACGTTTGTGGATGGGTCAATGGCATCGTACATGTATGGGTGGGTGTGTGGGTCAATGGCACCGTACGTGTAGGGGTAGGTGGGTGGGTCAATGGCATCGTACGTGTAGGGGTAGGTGGGTGGGACAATGGCATCGTACTTGTATGGGTGGGTGGTTGGGTCAATATCACCTTTCGTTGATCGTGATTAGTTGATGAATGGTTGGCTAGGTGGAATGAAACTCCTTCGTCTGGAATGAACACTAGTGTGAGCAGATATAACTACTGGAAATAAATGGGAATAGACCCTAGTTCAGTAATAATGCTGTCAGAAGTCTACCCTAACAATGGATCGCATGGTTACAGAGTGTCCCCTGCGCTCTTTTATGGAGCGATTAGCTAAGATAAATTATTAACTAGTTTTTGTTAAAATTTTAGAAATTAGTTAAATGTTTAATTTTTAAGATTTCGGACAGTTATATAACAAAAAATACTGTAGAAATTGCTATACTCTAATTAATAGTATTGTATAATAATGTATTATAAATAGACCTATTTATCTAAGATATTATTAGTAATAAAAGATAATACAGGTTAAGTATTTTTTATGTATATTTTACTGTACAAAAACTAACTTTCAACTTTCAATTTCAGTTAATTTTCTAATAATTTAACTTTATTCAGTTAGTTTCAATTTATTTTAACTTTTAACTTCAATCAGTTACTTTTTTAGAACATTAACTTTAACTTTATTCAGTTTAAAAAAATCATTAACTTTCCTAAGTATGCTTATACCAAAGTAACATTTGTGTTGTGTGACGTTCATTTGTGTTGTGTGACGTTCAATTGTGTTGTGTGGCGTTCACTTGTGTTGTGTGACGTTCACTTGTATTGTATTCTTACTAACACGTAATATGTTAATAAAAAACCAATGCAATACAAACAAACTCCTTCAGTTCGAAATCATCACACAATACCATAATTTAAAATAATTCTGTAAACAGTTTTTAAGAAACTCCAATAAATCTGCGTTCACAGATCGTTTGTTTGATCAAATCCAACAGAGTTTAAAGTAAATATAGAAGCATATTTGTTAATATTGAACAAACTAATAAGTAACATTCACGTTTTTTCACAAACGTAGTTCAATGTTTATTGAAATGGAATGTAACTTTCTTGGATATATTTAACTAAAATCCTTTTAAGAGAGAGCGTTTTGTGCGGACAAGTAGATCAGTGCAGCTGCAGGAGGTAGTAGTTTGTGTGTGAGTGTGTGCAGGGGGCAGACCACGACCTAGTTGTGCAGCCACCCCCACCCTTAAAATATGTGTCACCCCTCCATCCCTCGGAGGCTGGGCATGACGCAACTTGTGACTTGAGGAGGGGGGTTGCACCCAGAGAATAGAATAGGGCAACTCATCAGTTGAATAGAAGTACAAGATGTCGACACTTGTGTTCGTCCTAGGTTTGGCGTTGGTGTGTGTAATTGCAGGACGCGATATCTACGGGAACGAAGGGTTAGACAATGTCGGTGTTGACAACACGGGAAACTACAACCATGGGAACAGGAACACCGGCAACTATAACTCGGGTGATGAAAATGTAGGCAATTACAACAGTGGCAATCAGAACATTGGAAATCACAATCGTGGCAATAAAAACAAAGGAAACGAAAATGGAGGAAACAACAATATTGGAAACAAAAATCGGGGAAATGACAAATTCGGGAACAACAGCCCAGGGAATTGAAACTACGGAAATAATATGGGACATTAAAAGTAAATATGGAAACAATGTTGTTACATTATATTTTATTACTGTAATCATTATTTGAAACAGTCATTATTATTATATGATAACAGAAAAAACATATGTTCATTTAGAACACACTTATATTAATCGTTACATGACTTTATATTATATAATTTCATTAAAGATTGAGCTTTGAAATACCATTTGAAAATTACACAACTTTTTACCCACATGATTGATTTTATTTTCACATTACAAAATGTATTCTTCACACTTAATTTTGAATAGTTATATTATTTCTTAACAGTCAAGGTTTGTCTTTTAAAAATTTTTAAAACACAAGATTTGTGTTTTAAAAATGTCGAAAACATTTAAAAATGGCTTTAAATATTTTATTATTTGTATATAATAACACTTAAACTATTCTGACATAAATTGACAACCTAATTGTAGGATAGTTAATTTGTAGGACTACAATAAGAAAATCAGTTAAACATGAGCTACAGAAAATATAACTCTTAGAAACATTATTTGAATTAAATTAGGGGTATCAATTATTTACTTTGGGATTTTCTATCCTAAGAGAGTTACAAGATGAAAATTTAGATTAATATAAATATTGAACTTAAATTTAACTTAAAATTATCAAGCAGTAAAAGAATAAACTTACTTTATTAAAACACAAAATTAAATGAAATGAAATGAAATGAAAATCCGTTTATTTCAGTAAAAATTACTAATACAATACAGAATACATATGAAAAAAAATAACTTGAAAAATTCCCCACATGGGCTATACAGCCTGTGGGTGGGGAATGAGCTCTATATCAGCTAATAAATTCGTAATTAAATTATAATAATTTGAAAAGGATATTCAATTTATAAGTATCTATTTAAACAATAATAATATTTATATAATAAAATACATAGTTAAGAGTCAACATTATACATATGTTTATAAGTTAGAGGAAACTCATGTTTGACTGTGAAAGAAAAAAACTAAATCCATCTCACAGAGATTTGGGTAAGCAAACATACCCTCCTCACACTCCTTACACACTCGCATTCACTCCAATATACACACACTCATCCAAGCCCTACATACGCACGTACACTCTACTCACTCACACTTACGACAAGAGGAAAAAAAAGAAAAAAAAGGGTACATACATTAATCAGCTCCACGCAACAGGGCGATCTATTATCTGTACTGTGAATAAAAAAATGAATTAACATGATCTCTTCCCAGTTCTAACAACCAATGATTAATAAATTTTTTATACGTATTATAACTGCAAGGGTGTGAATTTTTTAAATGCGGAGGTAGTTTGGAATAAACAGTGTTGACAATGTAATGTGATGAGGTTGACGTAATAGTTTTGAACAATCTAGGTGGATGGAAACCAATATTTAACGCGGCTCTCGTTGAGTACGGATGTGTTATTTCGTTAAATAAGTTTTCTTTATTTTTAAAAATGTATGAAATAATTGTTCTTAGATAAAGTTGAGAGATATTGAGCACTTTAAATTCTTCAAATAGTAAGTCTGTGGGGAAACGTAAGTTTTTCTGCAAAGCAGCTTTAATTATTGATTTCTGAGTAATTTCTAATGGAGAGAGAATGCTTCGGTAACACCCACCCCATGCCAGATTACCGTATTGCAACAACGATTGAATGTAAGCATAATAAACTATTTTTATCAAATCAGGTGAAAGTACTTTACTAAGTGAAGAAAAAATATAAATAAATTTTCGAAGTCTGCCATTTAAGTATGATACATGAACATTCCATTTCAAGCGGTTGTCAAAAACGACCCCTAAATACTTATATTCAGATACAATCTGAACGCATTCACACACCACACACCCCTGCTGACCACCACATGAATGCAAGCGCAATTCCACATTGACCGGATCACAGTCGGCTCTAATAGAAATTGGCATACATTTTGTTTTTGATAAATTAACAGATAACCGACTTTGATCAAACCAACGCTTGACAGCGAGTAAGCCCGTCTCCGCCAGACGGACAGTCTCCTCCCATCCACTGCCTTCAAAAAGCAAAGCAGTATCATCTGCATAAAGAAAAATTTGCCCCCCATCTAAATTTAGTCGACCCAGGTTATTCACAAATATCAAAAAAAAGTAGAGGGCCCAGCGTACTACCCTGCAAAACTCCATAATCAATTTTCTTCCTAGTACTGTCTTGTCCGTTAATTGTAACAATTTGGTAACGATCGCTAAGGTAACTGTTAAACCAATCAAATTCTGTTCCCCTTACCCCAATAGGATCAAGTTTCTTTAATAACAAACTTCTATCAACAGTGTCAAAAGCTTTGGCCAAATCAATAAAAAATAAAATAGGTTTTTTATTACGTTCAATTGCATTATGAATACTTTTTGTCAACAAAAATAAATCATCATTTAAATTTTTATCTTTCCTGAAACCAAACTGATTTTGAAAAAGAATGTTATATCTGATTAAATAATTTTCAAGTTGTATTCTAATACTTTTTTCTAATAATTTGGACATGACGCTAGCCAATGTGATAGGCCTAAAGCTTACACATTGATCTTTTGGGCCCCCCTTGTATATTGGAATAACTTTCCCTACTTTAAAAGATTTGGGGAAAACGCCATTTTTAATACTGTTGTTAATAATATGAAGAAGAGGAACTTTGAGAAATTGAAAACAGGTTTTTAAAAACAGAGCCGGAATATTATCAATACCAGGAGCTGATCCACCCTTAAGGCTATTTACAATTAGAGTTAATTCATTTTCAGTGACTGGCTGCAGTTGAAAGTTGGCATCCACCCGATATTCTTCATCATTCAGGACAGGCTCAGATACAGGAGGGACCGTGCCGGCCAGATTGGCTCCTACACCCACATAGTATTCATTGAGACTGTTTGCTACTTGTTTGATGTCCTCAACTTGTATATCATCCTTGCCCCGCAAAAACTGTTCAAATGGAAAATTATCTTTATTCTTCTTTATACCGATAACTTCAGCAATGTTATTCCACAGAAAACGTTTGTTGTTTTTTGACTGATTAATTTTATTACGATAGTAGATTTCTTTGGCTGATCTGATAGTTTTACTTAAAATATTTCGGTAATTTTTATAACGTGTCTTTAAAACATTATTAAATGGTTGTTTTTTAAGTCGTCTACCCAATTTGTCTCTAGTTCGAATCGACCGAACCAATCCAGCTGTCATCCAGGGCTTGATTCGGCTGTTATTTGATGAGAATCGCACTGTTTTACCTGACAGAGACAATATTTTTTGAACCTGCTCAATGAAAACAGAGCAACTAACATCAACATCATTGGTATTTAGAATTTCAGACCAATCCCAACCCGAAAGAAGCTTGAAAGCAGCATTCATGTCGAGGCGGGTATTGATATTTGTAGAAAATGGCTGACTGGAATTCTTATTAAAACATGACTGAAATTGAACAACAGTGAAGAAATGGTCGGTCATCTCTGATTTAATTATTGCTGATTTTACTGAGCTAATGTTTTTCATATTAGTAAATATATGATCTATACAGCTTTTAGAGTATTCAGTAACTCTTGTGGGTATGTTAATACAACTTGTGAAACCCGCCCCAAACATAACATCCAGATATCTTTGTGATAATTGTTCTT
This sequence comes from Stictocephala bisonia, assembly GCA_035578905.1. Taxonomy (NCBI): domain Eukaryota; kingdom Metazoa; phylum Arthropoda; class Insecta; order Hemiptera; family Membracidae; genus Stictocephala; species Stictocephala bisonia. The sequence continues at coordinate 33,521 of JAQJVL010000453.1, forward strand.
TAGTTTCTGACAAAATACAACAGTTTACGTCACCAATAAGCCAGCACTCGCCACCCCTGCATCCATCGCCGTCGAGATAAGATTCAAGTTCATCGATAAATGTTCCAAGGTCACTTGACGGACTCCTGTAAACTGCCAATAGCGATAGCCTGTCGCTGCCAAACGTCAGCTCTACTTTAAGACAAGTGGCTCCTTGCAAACTCAACTCATCACAACTTACAGTCAGACACTTGCTCACAAAAACAATTACTCCATCATTCTGGTTTTTTCTCTTTTTATTCACAAATCTTTCATACCCATCCATACTCACATTCACACAACTCTCATCCATCCAAGTCTCTGTCAAAATTATGACGTCAAATTTATTTCTATAAGAATTTAAGATGAGCGTAAGTTCATCAAAGTGTTTGTTACAGCTGCGAATATTCAAACTAAGAATTGTTATACTTTTGTTTGGAATAATGTTGTTATCACTAAAAAAATCAAAAACCCCCACATCCTCATAAACACATGCATTTACAGTTCTATTAGATACTATTTCATCACATACGTCGTTTATCATGCTAACAAGTCCAGCCTACCCACCCTATGTTACAAAAATATTTAAATAATAAAATATATATATATATACAAGAATAATAATGTTCGTGCATATACTTGGTAATGGAAATGAAAATACATTGCTACAATTTTATATCTGGTACTACAAAGTTTACAGTCGTTGTAAATAAACATTACATGCAACAAAAATCGTATTATGAAAAGAGTAGAACTAAATTGCATTTATAAAGAATGACCTATTGATAAAATGAAAAAGATATACGATTGAACTAAAGTATTCATATTCATAGGTACAAACATACATACACAAACATTCCAATATACAATTACACACAGCATGTTCACACAATACATGCATTCAATGATGTGCAACAATAATGAAAAGATCAATATGTATAAAAAAAAAAAATTAATAATAAAATGAAATAGTATATGTTCCAACAGTATGTTAGAAACATATTAACAACTGCATAACACCACAACACAAATTATATTAACTACCGTTGTTTATACTTGAACAATTAAAATGAGTCCTGAACTTACTTATCGCTAAATAGATGTTTTCCAGTTTTAGATAATAATTAAGGTGCATTAAATTAATGTAGACTAATCAAATTAAAGAAATCGTATAACTGATATTGTAGTATATGCATGCAAATTGCATAAACAATAAAAAATGCAATCTAAACACATACACGTATAAAAATGAAATATATATAATAAAGGTAAAAAAAATAAATATATATAATAAAGGTAAGTAAAATATGCAAATAAAAATGTAATGCTTTTGTAAGTTTCTATTATTTGTGTAATGACCCAAACTTAATTCTGAATTAAAATCATACATGGATCATGGAACAAATTCATATTAACTATACCAAATTTGCATGCAATTATGAAAAACCTAATCAGCCATTCAAAACAAATATTTTGCTGAAATATTTAAAAATACAACTTGTAACAGAAAGAAAAAAGATATATATATAAATATATATACACACATATATATATATATATACACATATATATGTATACATACATATATACACATATATGTAGAAGAAATCTATTGGAAAAATAAAATGCTTTTTGTTTGCTTATTTGATCATAATAAAATATAACATGCATTAATTAATATACTTGAATGAAGAAATTAGACTAAAAACATAATTTTCGAATTAGTCAATTAAAACTAATTGCTGATGGGAATTCAAATAACTTTCTCTATAAGACAATACTATAAAAAAGGATATAAACTCACGAAAAGAGTATTTGATTTGGCAGCAGTATTACATTAATCTAGTTATACGGACTAGCAAAAAAAAAGAAAAATGCATACAAATGAAATTAAATTTTTTTAACTTGCAAACATTCATAACAAAATAACAGAAAAGAGTACCTTCACGAACAAAAAGTAATTTGTGTTTTGAAGTGCTGTTATGATGCAGCCGACCTTGATACGGTGTCCTGAGTGCCATCCGCGGTGCGTGTCCTGCCGACGTCTCCGTTGATGCCATCTCCAGGTCTCGCCACGTCGTCCACGTCGTTGACGCTCCACACCCTCCTTATAGCTGAGTTTGGTGATTTCCTAATGAAAATTTTACCGTCTCTTGTCCAAGCGAAGGCAAGATGGCCATCTCTTACGCACGTCTTAGCGTGGAACAAAAGGTTCTTATTTTGAGGAGTAAGGTGTTCCACAATAAAGACTGGGTTCGGACGAAGTGAGGGAGCTAGATCCGTCGTGTTAAGTCTTTTTATTTTGGCTGAAGCTAGCCACTCAGCTCTTGTTGATCGGCTGATAAACTGAGCAACGATAGACGGATGAAAATCCTTCTTCCCTCGCCGCGCACGGAGGCGGTGAGCAATTGAAATATAATTGCGGTCGTAATTGATTCCGAGAGCATTGGCCACAGATTCAAGTATACTATACACGTTTTCATTAGGGGTAACAGGAACGCCTCTTATCTCTAAATTCCTGTTTCTCGAGTATTGTTGTAAGTCCTCGACGTGAGTCTCTAGCTTATTAACTCGGATCTGGAGATCGTTGTTCTCAGAACGCAATTCCCTACATTCTACTCTCAACGCAGCATTCTCGGATTCGACAGATGCAAGTTTTTTATTTAAGTCGTCGATAGATTGTTGCATACAAGCTAGGTTATTGTTTATAGATTCAAAGCCGGATTTATTTGCGACTTGCGAAGCGGAGATATCTTTTTGAATTATTTGTAAAATCTCGTAAATTTTAGGATCTCGTAAATGTTTTGTTACGTTTTCTTTAACTATTCTAACTGCATACAAATTTGTGAACATACAGTTCAGTATTATCTTACTAGTTTGATTCACCAAAAGATAGTGATGAAAATAAATAATTCATGTACTAAAGTAATAAATACAAATTATTTATAAATATAATTTGAAACAATAAAAAGGTAACAAAATAATAAAGATTATATTGTGATTCTTTTATACTATATTTAAAATTATTAAATAATAATTATGCTATCATTAAATCTGTGTCATCTTAAAATTGAATTGTTATGAAACGTTTTATAGTAAAAAAACGACGAGTTCATACATTTCAAACTTTTTCACAATTATAGACTAATGTTTATTTAACAGACAGCCGAGATGAACAGCAAACGAAGAATATATCTGTAATTGTAGGATTAAATTTACTTCCTCTTAATAATAATCATAGTATTTATTTTTAAAATTAGCCTATAAGGTGTATTAAAGCTGTGCTTAGTTTGGGATTATGTTATGTGTATTAAAAATATAAAAATAAATAGTATGAAAAATAAGTTAATACTAAAATTAAAGAATTCTGAAAATGATTTCGTAATTTGTCTTTTCACTTCTTTTTTGCTGACTTGAGATTCATTTTCAGGTTTGTTAACATTTTGTTGGTAGTACGCTGTCAAATATTATATTGTGTAGTTTTAATTTGACCTATTTTTTATACGTTTGCTACGATACTAGATTTTTATTACGTGCATTGTTTGAGTTTTGTGCGTTTTTTAACTATTCATAATTATGAATAATAGTTTTTTAGAATAATACCTCCTCTATAGTATTTAATGGTTCATTTTTGATTATGTTCATCAAGTCCAATAATTATGTGTGTTATATTTTGTAGTGTACTTCATGGTTTGAGAGATGCGTCATATAGTCCTCCCCATCCAATAGCACCATAAACTGTAAAGTGTATGGGTATTTGTACTCATTTCTTCTTTGGTTATACTTGTCATATACACTAAGTATTTCAGTTTTATTCACAATATTGTAGATAAGTAAATTCCATGTGAAGTTACAGTTGTATGCATACCAAGGTATTTAGTATATGTCAGTCTCTCTAACTGAGCACCATTTAATTTTATAATGATATTATTAGGAAATAAAATTTTTATGATTATAGAAAGTTATGAAAACATATTTTTATAGTGAGTTTAAATAAGTTCGTTTAAATATAAAGTTATTCTCAACTACTTTCATTTAAGTTACACATTTTTATCCCCACATGTCGTGGTTTAACGTAGATTTTTATATTTCGGTTACAATATTGAGCCACATTAATAAACAACAAAATTAGCTATTTCCATGTTTTATAGTTCAAGACTAAGTAAAATAATTAATAATAGTTCAGGTGTTGAAAAAAGTAAACATAAAATAACGAAGCGCTGGTTTTGTTGCTTCAAAATGTCTATCCTATATTTAAGCTGTGATTCCCAACCTGTAGGCCTATGACATGAGATACGTATATTGGCCCACCCACCCACCACCCCATACACGTACAGTAGTACTACGTGCTCCAGCCAATGACTAACCCACTCGCCCACCCATACACGTACAGTGCTATAGACCACCCACCCAACCCATGCACGTATCTTGCTATTAACCCACTGACCTACCAATGGAAGGACAGTGGTATTGACCCACCCACCCAACCCATGCACGTACCTTGCAATTAACCCACTGACCTACCAGTGGAAGCACAGTGGTATTGACCTACCCACCCAACCCATGCACGTACCTTGCTATTAACCCACTGACCTACCAATGGAAGGACAATGGTATTGACCAACCCACCCAACCCATGCACGTACCTTTCTATTAACCAACTGACTTACCAACGGAAGGACAGTGGTATTGACCTACAAAGGTATGCACGTACCTTGGTATTGACGTACAGTGGCTGAGATGTCACTGGTTTGAGCCGCTGATGGGTTGAATGGAAATTTACTATTTGTTCGAGGCAATTACTGATAACGTTACTTTAATAAAATCAACGGTAGAACTATAAATTATTTGTTGAATGACCCGACTTGACTTCAGAACGCTCTTACAGCAAATGTTGGGTCCATGAGGAGTTTGAGATTGCTAGGGACCAGTGGCGTGGCGGTGTGAGCCATCCGTAACCATAGCAACGCCTTGTATAACCTACTTATTTGATGTTGTAAATATGATTGTGAGTAAACATATAATGATCGTGGACTTCATTTTATTGTTTATTATTCTTTATTAACTGTTCAAATCGCATTAATTAATTATTGTTCTATTGCAGTTATGCCTGAACCAAACAAAAAATGCTTGGATTTGTTTCTCACAGTACTCTTAGCAACACCGCACGTCAGAGCTTCATTCAAAAAGCTTAAAGTGCGCTCATGTCCAGTCGGGTCATTCATTAAATGTAAATAGATGTTCAACATTGTCTAATCAGCAATTAAATAACAGAGACTCCTTGTATTAACTATCTCAAGACCACTGCAATCTATTTACCAATGTCTAATGAACTCTTCCAACAATAGTTACATTCTACATAGCAAAAATATTTGTTTCGACACTTTTATTTTATAAAAGATGAGTTTATGTTGATATCGTGTAGGAACGCATTATATCAGTACCACTGTACGTGTAGGGGTGTGTTGGTCAGTATCACTGTACGTGTAGGGTTGTGTGGTGGGTGGGTCACTACCACTGTACGTGTAGGGGTGAGTGGGTGGGACAGTAATATTGTACGTGTTTCGTATGGAATACTGCAATAAGTTTGTTTTGTTAGTGTTAACATTCAGAGATCAACATAAAAATATCTTTACAGTTTCTATTAACAAAAGTTAATTCAGTAGTACATGTGATTAGTTACTAAACAATTAAGGAAAAGTTTAGCAATTAATTACAAATGAGGGATGAACAAAACTGGTAAAAATCCATTTATTCATTCATTAATTACAAACAAATTTACAATTTGTATAATAATTATGTATCTTTTATAATGGAGAATTACCTATACCTATGCAGAAGTAAGACGTAATACAATTAGATCAAATTATTAAAACAAGAAAAATAATTAATTAGTGCTAAAATTATTTTTAAAATTAAGGTGGCAGGTGTTTCCATGGCATGGTGTTCCTACAGGACAAGGTCTAGAGGGTCCGACAAGTGCTGTATCTAGAAACCTCTGCAATGCCAGGGACCGTGGATGTCCAACTCGAAGAGCAGGAAAGGTTGAGGGCATTTATTTAGTAATGAAGGCGTCTGATTTGTTACAGTTATGTCAAAGAAACAGTGTTTAAGTACTTACTATAGAAGTCATTGAAACATGAAGAGGAAGGCCTAAGGGTTATTACTGTAGGGACGGGCGTAAGAATGAAAATTTGATACTATACACTAAAACAAAATAAAACAAGGTAAATATTTGATTATCTATTTCTTTAAAACGTACTGATTGTCATGCAAATAAAGTAATTTATTTGTCTAAAAATTCCTTAGGGTTGCTGATTTATCAGCAATAACCTTTCCCTAATTTTGCTTAGCAGATGCCAAAACTGTCAATATCAAACACTAATGCAAAAGTGAATGGAATTAAATAATATTAAAATGAATTAATTGTATACATTTCGTTTTTATAGAGTTTTAGGCCTATGTGTGTGATTATTTTCAGTTCTAAGATTTTCAAAAACATCTACCCATATCTTTAAAAATTGTATTTCTCAAAGAAATTACATTAAATCTATGCTCTAGTGTGAATTATAAAGAATAGACTTATTTTAATTTGTAAATAAAAATGAGTGACTGTTTATTCCATGAATGATAAATTAAGGATCATGTTATGTATTTATGTTTTGACAAAATTTCATAATGTCATATCAGCGCTTCTGGTGTAACTATGAGACAATGTGAAATACCGGCATTTAAAATATCAAAGGAAATAAAATATGCATAAGTTTTCAGTTTTATTAACAATAATTATATGACATTTGCAGCCTATTTATTGTAAATAACGCATACAACAATTATTATAAGTGTGGTTTGTAAATACAATGAAATCGTAATAATAATATAGTTTGTAATTAGCACAATACGTGTTGGTACATATACAGTACAAGTAAACGTCACACAATACGTGTTGGTACATATACAGTACAAGTAAACGTCACACAATACGTGTTGGTACATATACAGTACAAGTAAACGTCATACAACACAAATTTATTACAATTTAAGCACAAAATGCACAAATATTATGTTGATCGATTTCGGTGAACCACGCCTACCTTCCTCATCCCTTTTCTTTTGTGAATCCCACTGGTCTGAGGAAGGTGAGCGTGGTTCACTAAAATCGATCACCATAATATTTGTGCATTTTGTGCATATATTGTAATACATTTGTGTTGTGTGACGTTTACTTGTACTGAATAATAATAATAATATAAAAGCGTCTAAAAATACGCTGATTATTCAAATTATAGTCCGTTCACCCAAGAATGAGAGAGCTATTTGCCAACTCGCCCCTCCCCGTAAGTGTGGTGGCCGTTAACCTCGTCACGGTAAGTTTTTAGTATATTGTAATAAAAATACAAAACTAAGAAAAATTACCACATTATCTTTCTTCGACAAGAAACTCAATATTGGAGTAGGAAAATTTTCCAAGAAAATACATTGTATTTATTTTTTATATAGTATTTCCAATCCCAAACAAAAACCACCTCTATGGGAGAATCCAAGACATGACATCTAGGTCAAGTTCCGTCTGTTGTAAGGGCCTTATTGAATGTTTGTGAATCCCGAGATGCTCTGCCATCTGATTAGTGCAGATGGAATTTCAGACAGCTTGAACATTGAATAATCGAGGAAGGTAGTTTGTTGCCACCCCCAATTAGTCAGTTGGCCGGACAAAACCTCCTGTTAATTCGGAGACCATGTGCCTGGGTTGTGCTGTGGGAACACGTGCTTAATATCATAACCAAATAAAATTGTAAAATTATTTTAATATTATTTATTTATTAATTTAAAATTTCCAAATATTATAATGGAACATTGACAACCAATATGTAGTTAAAACTTGGCCACATTAATTTGATTAGTTCAAACAGGAAATGCAATATACTAATTAATGAAGTACAGTAAATAAATAATTAGTTATTATAACAGATTCCGCACGGTATGCCCTGCGAATATACGCGTTTTATTATTTATGAACCCTCTGCCCGACGCCTCAAGCAAGAGTCCGATCAGAGATTACTACTGATGGTCCCATCATTCGTGGGTGGGAAGGAGGGCCATGATTAGGTAAGACTGGGGGAGGGGGAAACCGTCAATGCTATATATTTGTTTGTGGCTAGAAAACACATTAATACTATACGTGTGATGTGTGTTTGTGGGTGGGAATCACATTAATACTGTACAAGTCATGTGTGTTTATGAGTGGGAAACACATTAATACTGTACGTGTGGTGTGTGTTTGTGGGTGGGAAACACATTAATACTGTACGTGTGGTGTGTGTTTGTCGGTGGGAAACATATTAATACTGTACGTGTGGTGTGTGTTTGTGGGTAAGAATCACATTAATACTGTACGTGTGGTGTGTGTTTATGGGTGGGAAACATATTAATACTGTACGTGTGGTGTGTGTTTGTGGGTGGGAAACATATTAATATCGTCGTGTGTTGTGTGTTTATGGGTGGGAAACATATTAATACTGTACGTGTGGTGTGTGTTTGTGGGTGGGAAACATATTAATATCGTCGTGTGTTGTGTGTTTGTGGGTGGGAAACACATTAATACTGTACGTGTTTGTGGCTGGGAAACACATTAATACTGTACGTGTGGTGTGTGTTTGTGTGTAGGAAACATATTAATATCGTCGTGTGTTGTGTGTTTGTGGGTGGGAAACACTTTAATACTGTACGTGTAGTGTGGGTTTTTGGGTGGGAAACATATTAATACTGTACGTGTGGTGTGTGTTTGTGGGTGGGAATCACATTAATACTGTACGTGTGGTGTGTGTTTGTGGGTGGGAAACATATTAATATCGTCGTGTGTTGTGTGTTTGTGGGTGGGAAACACTTTAATACTGTACGTGTAGTGTGGGTTTTTGGGTGGAAAACATATTAATACTGTACGTGTGGTGTGTGTTTGTGGGTGGGAATCACATTAATACTGTACGTGTGGTGTGTGTTTGTGGGTGGGAAACATATTAATTTCGTCGTGTGTTGTGTGTTTGTGGGTGGGAAAGACATTAATGCTGTACTTGTGGTGTGTTTGTGTGTGGGAAACACATTAATACTGTACGTGTGGTGTGTTTGTGGGTGGGAAACATATTAATACTGTACGTGTGGTGTGTGTTTGTGGGTGGGAAACACATTAATACTGTACGTGTGGTGTGTGTTTGTGGGTGGGAAACACATTAATACTGTACGTGTGGTGTGTGTTTGTAGGTGAGAAACACATTAACACTGTACGTGTGGTGTGTGTTTGTGTGTGGGAAACATATTAATACTGTACGTGTGGTGTGTGTTTGTGTGTGGGAAACACATTAGTACTGTACGTGTGGTGTGTGTTTGTGGGTGGGAAACACATTAATACTGTACGTGTGGTGTGTGTTTGTGTGTGGGAAACATATTAATATCATCGTGTGTTTGTGGTTGGGAAACACTTTAATACTGTACGTGTAGTGTGTGTTTTTGGGTGGGAAACATATTAATACTGTACGTGTGGTGTGTGTTTGTGGGTGGGAAACTCATTAATACTGTACGTGTGGTGTGTGTTTGTGGGTGGGAATCACATTAATACTGTACGTGTGGTGTGTGTTTGTGGGTGGGAAACACATTAATACTGTACGTCTGGTGTGTGTTTTTAGGTGAGAAACACATTAACACTGTACGTGTGGTGTGTGTTTGTGTGTGGGAAACACATTAATACTGTACGTGTGGTGTGTGTGGGAAACATATTAATATCGTCGTGTGTTGTGTGTTTGTGGGAGGGGGGGGGGGCACATCAATGCCGAACGGGTATTGATGACAGGAAATGCCATTAATTTCGTACTTGCGGGTGATGCAGTGGAAAGGCAATCTAGTTAGTGTGTGGGTTTAATGAAGTTCAGCAATGAAGTGCAGTTAATTTTGTACTTGCGGGTGATGCAGTGGGGAGGCAATCTAGTTAGTGTGTGGGTTTAATGAAGTTCAGCAATGCAGTGCAGTTTGAATATGTTAACTTTGTTGCTATTGACAATTGACCATATTCTAAACAATAAAACAAATGAAGGAACCGCTTGTTTAATTGGTTCGTTTAAACACTTTTTTACACATCATTGTACGTCTGTGAGTGGATGATCCTATAGTTCGTAAAACTAAACGTTCCTTGGCAATTAGTTTTGTACGATTTAGAAGATGTAAAGTGTAAAAAGCGTACTTTACATTCTTCTATAAAATAGTGTTTTTTATTAAATCAAAGCGATTTTGGATTATTTAATTTTTGTAAATGAGGCTAGAATGTACAAAATATTGTGATCGATTTTGGTAAATCACGTTAGTATTGGAATATGCCGGTTCTGGGACAAAAGCTGATTCAGTATTTATTTCATGGGTAGGAGTGATGCTATGGTGGGCTGTGACATCATGGACGCCTTTGAGACCTGAAGGATTTAAAAAGGAATTGATTACAATAATATTTAGTACATTTTATACTTATACCCATACTTGGGATTAACGATTAAAAATAATTAACGAAGAAATTTAATCGTTACTTTTTCTTAAACTTTTTAACTATTCGTTAGTTTTGGTAATGTTTAACTTCTAACTTTAACTAGTTGAAAATTTGGCTAGCTGTTAAAGTAAATCAGTTAGTTTTTCAAGTGTGATAAAAGGTGCCATTTGGTCCGAGGAATGTGGACTGGGGAGAAAGTATCTAAAACTCAGGTCAAAGACCGATTGTTTTCCTCATCCCCCAATTGTCACCGACAAGCAAGGTCACTGTTTTGAAGACGCATCCTCTACCCTTTCCGCAGATTTTACTGCCTTATAAATAAAAAAAGGCGGACCAAACGAGTATACCATTGTTGTCGGATTGACGTGTGTCCCTGAGGTGATGGTTTTGTTGAGATAGTTATTTATCTTGTTTTAAATCAACGTGTTGGGCCTAAGCTTGTTTATCTTTCATAAACTCTAATACTGTAATTTTTCCTGTTTACCCATCTATCTGTATAATTAATTAGGAAAATCAGTTGCAATTTGACGTTAATGCTGTCAATACTTGATTATGTAAATAATTTATATAGTGTTTAAATGCATTATCATATATTTAATATTATGATGTATACATATTGCTATGAATATATATTATATAAAATCATTTATATAACGATGAATAGTTTGTTACAGGAACCTTTCATTGCATAAGAATTTGACTAGTAAACATTCTTATTGTCTTTCAAGCGGAACTTTCCCGTAAATAAGTAGTTAGTCCTAATGTATCTGTAGAAGTTTCTATGTAAACAAATGAACTCTGATATATGTTTCTGACACACGCAAACTGACCAGAGTAGAGTAGAATCAGTTCTTTCTTCTCTTCTATACGTGTTGTTTAACTCGATCATTCTAAATTCTCTAACTTTCAGAGCTCGTCTGTATTAAGTTATTTATGTCAATTATATCATATTTATTCTGATTTTGATATATAGTTAATTTAAATTCTGTTTAAATAAAGGGATTGTAACTTCCCTTTGGAAATTTTTAATCAACATCCTCATCAAGAAACTTTACATTGATCGACAACAACAACGAACATTCTTTACAATTAATTGATCATTACATTTCTAAATCGTCCTGTTCAAAAGTAGTCGGGAAAAACCATTTAAATGGTTAATCAAACCAACATTTCCTCAAACGTTTACTTTATTTTAAATTAGGCTTACTAGGTAAAATCAATCCATTATATGATACCACGCAACATAATAAACTATCTTCAAGATTGCAGAACATATTTCAAGTAACAATTGCTATATTTCGTTCTGTCTTCATTATTTTGCTATCGACATCGTCGAAAAGAAAAGATAATGATAATACTATCTTTAATATTAATATCACTGGTAATTAGTTTTGTATTTTTTAATGATTTAGATAGTTTTCATAATTTTTAATTAACTCACTTCAGTAAGAATAAAACATGCACTCAGAACGGCCAATTCCTAAACATCTAATAAACGTAATTGCTTATCGAAAATAGTACGAATAGATCTGCTTTCACTCACTTATAGAGTGAGTATATTTTGTTCAGTTTTTGTTTTCCGCTGATCCCCATACTTTCTTATCAGTGACCCTTCCTTATCATCTCCAGCCTGATAAAAATCACCTAGAGTCATTTCTCCAGGTACAGTGGTAATTACCCACCCACCCACCCATACAGTGGTAATAACCCACCCGCCCACCCATACACGTACAGTGGTCGTGTATGGGTGGGCGGGTGGGTCAATACCACTGGACGTGTATGGGTGAGTGGGTGGGTCATAATCACTGCAAGTGTATGAGTGGGCGGGTGGGTCAATACCACTATACGTGTATGGGTTGGTGGGTGGGTCAATACCACTGTAAGTGTATGGGTGGGCGGGTGGGTCAATACCACTGTATGTGTACGGGTGGGCGAGTGGGTCAATACCACTGCACGTGTACGGGTGGGCGGGTGGATCAATACCACTGTACGTGTATGCACTTGTATGGGTATCACTGTTGTATGTTAATATCACTGTACATGTATGGGTGGGTGGGTGGGGCAATACCACTGCACGTGTTTGGGTGGGTGAATGGGTCATTTACCACTGTACGTGTGTTTCATTTACCACTGTACGTGTGTAGGTGGGCGGGTGGGTCATTTACCACTTTACGTGTGGTGGGCGGGTGGTTTATTTACCATTGTACGTGTGTGGGTGGGCGGGTGGGTCATTTACCACTGTACGTGTGTGGGTGGGCGGGTGGGTCATTTACCACTGTGCGTGTGTGGGTAGGCAGGTGGGGCATTTACCACTGTACGTGTGTGGGTGGGCGGGTTGGACATTTACCATTGTACCTGTATGGGTGAGTTGGTGGATCATTTACCACTGTTCGTGTGTAGGTGGGTGCGTGGGCAAGTGGGTCATTTACCATTGTACGTGTGTGGGTGGGTCAATGGCACCGTACGTGTAGGGGTAGGTGGGTGGGTCAATGGTACGTACGTGTAGGGTTAGGTGGGTGGGTCAATGGCATCGTACGTGTATGGGTGGGTGGTTGGGTCAATATCACCTTTTGTTGATCGTGATTACTTGATGAATGGTTGGGTAGGTGGAATGAAACTCCTTCGTATGGAATGAACACTAGTGTGAGCAGATATAACTACTGGAAATAAATGGGAATAGACCCTAGATCAATAATGTTGCTGTCAGAAGTCTATCCCAACAATGGATCGCATGGTTACAGAGTGTCCCCTGCGCTCTTTTACGGAGCGATTAGCTAAGATGAATTATTAACTAGTTTTTGTTAATAATTTTAGAAATTAAATTAAATGTTTAATTTTTAAGATTTCGGACAGTTATATAACAAAAAGTACTGTAGATGCTATAGTCTAATTAATAGTATTGTATAATAATGTATTATAAATAGGCCTATTTATCTAAGATAATATAAAAAAGTTAAAAGTTTTTTAACTTTTAACTTTTATATTATAAATAATAAAAGATAATACAGGTTAAGTATTTTTTATGTATATTTTACTAAACCAAAACTAACTTACAATTTCAGTTAATTTTCTAATAATTTAAATTTATTCAGTTAGTTTCAATTTATTTTAACTTTTAACTTTAATCAGTTACTTTTTTGGAACATTAACTTTCACTTTATTCAGTTTAAAAAAATCATTAACTTTCCCAAGTATGCTGATACCAAAGTAACATTTGTGTTGTGTGACGTTCATTTGTGTTGTGTGACGTTCAATTGTGTTGTGTAGCGTTCACTTGTGTTGTGTGACGTTCACGTGTATTGTATTCTTACTAACACGTAATATATTAATAAAAAACCAATGCAATACAAACAAACACCTTCAGTTCGAAATCATCACACAATACATAATAATGTGTTTGTGTATGTGTTTGTGTGTGTGTGTGTGTGTGTGTGTGTGTGTGTGTGTGTGTGTGTGTGTGTGTGTGTGCGCGCGCGTGTGCGCGCGTGCGCGTGCGTGTGCGCGTGCGCGTGCGTGTGCGTGTGCGTGTGCGTGTGTGTGTGTGTGTGCAGGGGGCAGACCACGACCTAGTTGTGCAGCCACCCCCACCCTTAAAATATGTGTCACCCCTCCAACCCCTATGAGGCTGGGCATGACGCAACTTGTGACTTGAGGAGGGGGGTTGCACCCAGAGAATAGACTAGGGTAACTCATCAGTTGAATAGAAGTACAAGATGTCGACACTTGTGTTCGTCCTAGGTTTGGCGTTGGTGTGTGTAGTTGCAGGACGCGATATCTACGGTAACGAAGGGTTAGACAATGTTGGTGTTGACAACACGGGAAGCCACAACCATGGCAACAGGAACACCGGCCACTACAACTGGGGTGATGACAATGTAGGCAATCACAACACTGGCAATCACAACCTTGGAAATCACAATCGTGGCAATAAAAACTTAGGAAACGAAAATGGAGGAAATAACAATCTTGGAAATAAAAATCTGGGAAATGACAATGTCGGGAACAACAACCCAGGGAATGGAAACCACGGAAACAATATGGGACGTTAAAAGTAAATATGGAAACAATGTTGTTACATTATATTTTATTACCGTAATCATGATTTGAAACAGTCATTATTATTATTATTTTATGATAACAGAAAAAACATATGTTCATTTAGAACACACTTATTTTAATCGTTACATGACTTTATATTATATAATTTCATTAAAGATTGAGCTTTGAAATACCATTTGAAAATTACACAACTTTTTTATCCACATGATTGATTTTATTTTAACTTTACAAAATCTATTCCTCACACTTAATTTTGAATAGTTATATTATTTCTTAACAGTCAAGAACTATATTTTAAAAATGTCAAAACATTTAAAAATGGCTTTAAAATATTTTATTATTTGTATATAATAAAACTTAAACTCTTCTGACATAAATTGACAACCTAATTGTAGGATAGTTCATTTGTATGACTACAATAAAAAAATCAGTTAAACATGAACTACAGAAAATATAACTCTTAGAAACATTATTTGAATTAAATTAGGGGTATCAATTATTTACTTTGGGATTTCCTATCCTAAGAGAGTTACCAGATGAAAATTTAGATTAATATAAATATTGGTCTTAAATTTAACTTAAAATTATCAGGCAGTAAAAGAATAAACTTACTTTATTAAAACACAAAATTAAATGTTTCGTTACGTTTTCTTTAACTATTCGAACTGCATACAAATTTGTGAACATACAGTTCAGTATTATCTTACTAGTTTGATTCACCAAAAGATAATGATGAAAATAAATAATTTATGTAATAAAGTAATAAATACAAATTTTGTGAACATACAGTTCAGTATTATCTTACTAGTTTGATTCACCAAAAGATAATGATGAAAATAAATAATTCTTGTAATAAAGTAATAAATACAAATTATTTATAAATACAATTTGAAACAATAAAAAGATAACAAAATAATAAAGATTATATTGTGATTCTTTTATACTATATTTAAAATTATTAAATAATAATTATGCTATCATTAAATCTGTGTCATCTTAAAATTGAATTGTTATGAAACGTTTTATGGTAAAAAAACGACGAGTTCATACATTTCAAACTTTTTTTACAATTATAGACTAATGTTTGTTTATTAGACATCCGAGATGAACAGCCAACGAAGAATATATCTGTAATTGTAGGATTAAATTAACTTCCTCTTCACAATAATCATAGTATTTATTTCCAAAATTAGCCCATAAGGAGTATTAAAGCTGTGCTTAGTTTGGGATTATGTTGTGTATTTAAAATATAAAAATAAATAGTATGAAAAATAGGTTAATACTAAAATTAAAGAATTCTGAAAATTATCTCGTAATTTGTCTTTAAACTTCTTTTTTGCTGACTTGCGATTCATTTTCAGGTTTGTTAACATTTTGTTGGTAGTACGCTGACAAATGTTATAGTGTAGTTTTAATTTGACCTATTTTTTATACGTTTACTACGATACTAGATTTTTATTACGTCCATTGTTTGGGTTTTGTATGTTTTTTTAAGTATTCATAATTATGAATAATGGTTTTAATACCTCCTCTATGGTCCTCTATTGAATGGTCTTTCCTATTCAAGTCCAATAATTATGTGTGTTATATTTTGTAGTGTACTTCATGGTTTGAGAGACGTGTCCTATAGTCTTCCCCATCCAATAGCACCATAAACTGTAAAATATATGGGTATTTGTACTGAAATTAAATGAAATGAAAAATCTATTGAAATTAAAAATCTATTTATTTCCTCCTTATAACATATAAACAGAAATATATACAAAAATACATAAAATTGGTTCCCCACATGGGCGGCTGCCTGTGTATGGGGGAACGAGTCCAGAACAGTCGGAATGTTGTCGGCCACTACTACTAAATAGCATAAAGAACGATATAACTTAAAACTAGTTTGATATAAAAGAATATCATATATATGCATGCGCAATAAGAAGGGACAAATAATCAATCAATATTTATTGTATCAGGAGCTATTATTAGTAGAGACTTCACACCCACTCACCTACCATACAAACACACATTCACAGTCACATTTGCACTTACTCACATCACTCCCCTATCACACACACAGACGCACCCTAACAAAAGCACACACTTACACACACACACACACACTCACACAAGCACAACGCAGCCATGCATAAAAAAAACACACACACACACACACGCGCGCGCGCGTTATCATTCTGAATGTGGTCTATTGTGCGATACTTATGTGTAGGAAGAACGAAAGTAACTTTTAATTTCCGCTCTACCAATTTCAACAATCCACTGGTTGACAGATTTTTTATAAACATTTATGCTACATGGTAGAGGATTCTTAATGTGGCGAGGAGCTTTAGAATAAACGATATAATGAGATGATGTCGTCGTTATTGTTTTAACCAATCGAGGCGCATTAATTCCGAGATTTGTAGATGTACGGGTTAAATATGAGTGTTGAATCTGATTGAACATGTTGTTTTTATTTTTGAAAATGTACATCAACAAACTTCTAATATACAGTTGAGATAAATTTAGAACTTTGAACTCATCAAAAAGTAAGTCCTTTGGGAAACGTCGATTTTTTTGTAATGCTGATTTAATTATTGTCTTCTGAGTTATTTCGAGAGGTGAAAGAATAGTTTGGAAGCATCCACCCCAAGCTATAATTCCGTATTGAAGCTGAGATTGTATATAGGCATAATATACAGTTTTTAGTAAATCCGGTTCAAGTACTCTATTAAGATAGGAAAAGATAAATATGAATTTCCGGAGTTTATTCCTTAGATAGTTTATATGACTCGACCACCTCATGCGGCTATCGAAAACAATGCCCAAATATTTGTATTCATTAACAAGCACCACGCATTCACACGTCACACAATCACGCTGTCCTCCACATGTATGCATATACTAATTTCTTCTTTGGTTATACTTGTCATATACACAAAGTATTTCAATTTTATTCACAATATTGTAGATATGTAAATTCCATGTGAAGTTACAGTTGTATGTATACCAAGATATTTAGTATATGTCGGTCTCTCTAACTGAGCACCATTTATTTTTATAATGATATTAATAGGAAATAAAATTTTTATGATTACAAAAAGTTATGAAAACATATTTTTATAGTGAGTTTAAATGAGTTCGTTTAAATATAAAGTTATTCTCAACTACTTTCATTTAAGTTACACATTTTCATCCCCACATGTAACGTAGATTTTATATTTTGGTTACATTATTGAGCCACATTAATAATCAAAAAAATTGTTACAAAAAATAAACAAAAAAAATAAACAATAATAGTTCAGGTGCTGAAAAAAGTAAACATAAAATAACGAAGCGCTGGTTTTGTTGCTTCAAAATTTCTATCCTATATTTAAGCTGTGATTCCCAACCTGTAGGCCTATGACATGAGATACGTATATTGGCCCACCCACCCACCTCCCCATACACGTACAGTAGTAATACGTGCTCCAGTCAATGACTAACCCACTCCCCCACCCATACACGTACAGTGCTATTAACGCACTGGCCTACCAATGGACGTACAGTGCTATTGACCACCCGCCCACCCATGCACGTACCTTGGTATTGACGTACAGTGGCTGAGATGTCACTGGTTTGAGCCACTGATGGTTTGAATGGAAATTTACTATTTGTTCAAGGCAATTACTGATAGCGTTACTTTAGTAAAATCAATGGTAGAACTATAAATTATTTGTTGAATGACCCGACTTGACTTCAGAACGCTCCTACAGCAAATGTTGGGACCATGAGGAGTTTGAGAATGCTAGGGACCAGTGGCGTGGCGGTGTGAGCCAGCCGTAACCATAGCAACGCCTTGTATAACCTACTTGTTTGATGTTGTGAATATGATTGTGATTAGATTATGATCCAATTATGATTAATTATGATTATTAATTAATTATAATTATAATTAATTATTAATTAATAATCATAATTAATTAATTATGATCGTGGACTTCAATTTATTGTTTCTTATTCTTTATTAACTGTTCAAATCGCATTAATTAATTGTTCTATTGTAGTATGCTTGACCCACCAAAAATGCCTGGATTTTTTTCTGCGTCGTATGGCAAACACAGTACTCTTGGCAACACCGCACGTCAGAGCTTCACTCAAATAACTCTAAGTGCGCTCATGTCCAGTCGGGTCATTCATTAAATGTAAATAGATGTTCAACATTGTCTAATCAGCAATTAAATAACAGAGGCTCCTTGTATTAACTATCTCAAGACCACTGCGATCTATTTACCAATGTCTCATGAACTCTTCTAACAATAGTTACATTCTACAGAGCAAAAATATTTGTTTCGAAACTTTTATTTTATAAAAAATGAGTTTATGTTGATATCGTGTAGGAACGCATTATATCAGTACCACTGTACGTGTAGGGGTGTGTGGGTCAGTATCACTGTACGTGTAGGGGTGTGTGGTGGGTGGGTCACTACCACTGTACGTGTAGGGGTGAGTGGGTGGTACAGTAACACTGTACGTGTTTCGTATGGAATACTGCAATAAGTTTGTTTTATTCGGAGATCAACATAAAAATATCTTTACAGTTTCTATTAACAAAATTTAATTCAGTAGTACATGTGATTGGTTACTAAACAATTACGGAAAAGTTTAGCAATTAATTACAAATGAGGGATGAACAAAACTGGTAAAAATCCATTTATTCATTCATTAATTACAAAAAAATTTACAATTTGTATAATAATTATGTATCTTTTATAATGGAGAATTACTTATACCTATGCAGAAGTAAGACGTAATACAATTAGATCAAATTATTAAAACAAGAAAAATAATTAATTAGTGCTAAAATTATTTTTAAAATTAAGGTGGCACGTGTTTCCATGGCATGGTGTTCCTACAGGACAAGGTCTAGAGGGTCCGACAAGTGCTGTATCTAGAAACCTCTGCAATGCCAGGGACCGCGGATGTCCAGCTCGAAGAGCAGGAAAGGTTGAGGGCATTTATTTAATAATGAAGGCGTCTGATTTGTTACAGTTATGTCAAAGAAACAGTGTTTAAGTACTTACTATAGAAGTCATTGAAACATGAAGAGGAAGGCCTAAGGGTTATTACTGTAGGCCTTCCTCTTCATGACTACCCCCCAGGATGTTTGTCCTTCATGTCACCCCAGGATGTTAGTCTCTTCTTTGGACGGGCGTAAGAATGAAAATTTGATACTATACACTAAAACAAAATAAAACAAGGTAATTATTTGATTATCTATTTCTTTAAAACGTACTGAATTGTCATGCAAATGAAGTAATTTATTTGTCTGAAAATTCCTTAGGGTTGCTGATTTATCTGCAATAACCTTTCCCTAATTTTGCTTAGCAGATTCCAAAACTGTCAAAATCAAACACTAATGCATAAGTACACTAATTGTATACATTTCGTTTTTATAGAGTTTTAGGCCTATGCGTGTGATTATTTTAAGTTCTAAGGTTTTCAAACACATCTACCCATATCTTTAAAAATAGTATTTCTTAAAGAAATTACATTAAATCCATGCTCTAGTTTGAATTATAAAGAATAGACTTATTTTAATTTGTAAATAAAAATGAGCGACTGTTTATTCCATGAATGATAAATTAAGGATCATGTTATAAATTTATGTTTTGACAAAATTTCAAAATGTCATATCAGCGCTTCTGGTGTAACTATGAGACAATGTGAAATACCGGCATTTAAAATATCAAAGGAAATAAAATATGCTTAAGTTTTTCAGTTTTATAAACAATAATTATATGACATTTGAAGCCTATTTATTGTAAATAACGCAAACAACAATTATTATAAGTGTGGTTTGTAAATACAATGAAATCGTAATAATAATATAGTTTTTAATTAGCACAATACGTGTTGGTACATATACAGTACAAGTAAACGTAACACAATACGTGTTGGTGCATATACAGTACAAGTAAACGTCACACAATACGTGTTGGTACATATACAGTACAAGGAAACGTCACACAACACAAATTAATTACAATTTAAGCACAAAATGCACAAATATTATGGTGATCGATTTCGGTGAACCACGCCTACCTTCCTCATCCCTTTTCTTTTGTGAATCCCACTGTTCTGAGGAAGGTGAGAGTGGTTCACTAAAATCGATCACCATAATATTTGTATATTTTGTGCATTTATTGTAATATATTTGTGTTGTGTGACGTTTACTTGTACTGAATATTAATATAAAAGCGTCTAAAAATACGCTGCATTACTCAAATTATAGTCCGTTCACCCAAGGATGAAAGAGCTATTTGCCAACACGCCCCTCGCCGTAAGTGTGGTGGCCGTTAAACTCGTCACAGTAAGTTTTTAGTATATTGTAATATCAATACAAAACAAAGAAAAATTACTACACTATCTTTCTTCGACAAGAAACTCAATATTGGAGTAGGAAAATTTTCCAAGAAAATGCATTGTATTTATTTTTTATATAGTATTTCCAATCCCAAATAAAAACCACCTCTATGGGAGAATCCAAGACATGACATGTATGTCAAGTTCCGTCTGTTGTAAGGGCCATATTGAATGTTTGTGAATCCGGAGATGCTCTGCCATCTGATTAGTGCAGATGGAATTTCAGACAGCTTGAACATTGAATAACCGAGGAAGGTAGTTTGTTGCCACCCCCAATTAGTCAGTTGGCCGGACAAAACCTCCTACTAATTCGGAGAACATGTGCCTGGGTTGTGCTTAATATCATAAACAAATAAAATTATAAAATTATTTTAATATTATTTATTTATTAATTTAAAATTTCCAAATATTATAATGGAACATTGCAACCAATATGTAGTTAAAACTTGGCCACATTAATTTGATTAGTTCAAACAGGAAATGCAATATACTAATTAATGAAGTAGAGTAAATAAATAATTAGTTAATATAACAGATTCCGCACGGTATTTCCTGCGAATATACGCGTTTTATTATTTATGAACCCTCTGCCCGACGCCTCAAGCAAGAGTCCGATCAGAGATTACTACTGATGGTAAGAAGGAGTCCGATCAGAGATTACTACCATCATTCGTGGGTGGGAAGGAGGGCCATGATTAGGTAAGATTGGAGGAGAGGGAAACCGTCAATGCTATATATTTGTTTGTGGCATTATGTGGAAAACACATAAATACTGTACGTGTGATGTGTGTTTGTGGGTGGGAATCACATTAATACTGTACGTGTGTTGTGTGATTGTGGGTGGGAATCACATTAATACTGTACGTGTGGTGTGTGTTTGTGGGTGGGAAACATATTAATACTGTACGTGTGGTGTGTGTTTGTGGTTGGGAAACATATTAACACATTGGCGTACATGACAATTGTTATAAATTTGTATTAGGTGTCATGCCTGCTATAGCAGTCATGACTGAGTTACAGTATATAGTCGTGACTGCTATAGCAGTCAAATACACAAGTGATATGTAGGGTCATGACTGCTATAGCAGTCATAATTAAAACAATTATAGTAACTAAACTAATTATTTTTTTCAATTATAAAAAATGTTGAGTGTCCTATTATTCAGTACTTAATTTATTTACACACTTGGAATTTTAGGCAACCCTTGTCCCCAGTTGGCAGCCCTTATCAAACAGTTCATTACAAGTAGTGACCTGCTCTCTGTTAAAACAAGTGGTGCAATAACAGTCAACCTGTTCTGAGTGATAGTGTGTATTCTACTGCAGTGGACATGGGGACAAATAATGATTTAATTAGAATAGTAACCGAGGTTTTAGATTTACCAACTATTGTTAGACATTACTACATACAACAGTTTTTATATTTACAAAGAACAAACACACTCTACTACTACTTTTCTTGAGTACAGAGAGGCACTTATTAGACATCTAATAGAACTTCCTCCTAACATAGCTCATGGCCGTAATACTGTTGCTCATAACAAGAAAACAACTAGAATTCCAGCTTCTGTTGCGACATCAAGTCATTCACACGACATGGAAAAAATTCCGCCTCCAGCTAATTGGAAACGATCAACATCTTACTACCTAAGGTGTCGTCAATGTTACAAAAACAAGACTAAGAAGCAGACTTCCTATTGTTGCATACAATGTGATGGAAACCCTCCCCTTTGCCCAAGAAAATGTTTTTCAGATTGGCATTCACAATAAATGTATTAGGTACCATACTCATTTTGACCGCCTAACTTTATTTGTAGGTCGTTTTCAATTTTTATTCTGCTTTGTAGACGTATGTTTTAAGGGTTTATTGACCCATTTGTGGTTTATTTCTTAAATTTGTTACAAAATAAATTGTATTTATTTAATTGAAAACTTGATGACTGCTATAGCAGTCATAACCTACTATCAAATTTTGATGTGCAGGGTCATGACTGCTATAGCAGTCCTACTTTTTTTCTATTCCACTCAAACCTCCATGTTATAACTAGACTGGCCCTACTCATTTTATTTCTGTATATAAAATAATTAATTATCGAGTTATGAAAGTGTCTTTCTGGTTGGGCTCATCGGCTATGACTGCTATAGCAGTCACACATTTTGAGGTAGCCCAGTGTTTGAAGTGGCTTTTTAGTAGTCACTGATCTTGACTGCTATAGCAGTCATGTCCGTCAATGTGTTAATACTGTACGTGTGGTGTGTGTTTGTGGGTGGGAAACATATTAATACTGTACGTGTGGTGTGTGTTTGTGTGTGGGAAACATATTAATACTGTATGTGTCGTGTGTGTTTGTGTGTGGGAAACATATTAATACTGTAGGTATGGTGTGTGTGTGTGGCTGGGAAACACATTAATACTGTACGTGTAGTGTGTGTTTGTGGGTGGGAAACATATTAATACTGTACGTGTGGTGTGTGTTTGTGGGTGGGAAACACATTAATACTGTACGTCTGGTGTGTGTTTGTGGGTGGGAATCACATTAATACTGTACGTGTGGTGTGTGTTTGTGGGTGGGAATCACATTAATACTGTACGTGTGGTGTGTGTTTGTGGGTGGGAAACACATTAATACTGTACGTGTGGTGTGTGTTTGTGTGTGGGTACCACATTAATACTGTACGTGTGGTGTGTGTTTGTGGGTGGGAAACACATTAACACTGAACGTGTGGTGTGTGTTTGTGTGTGGGAAACATATTAATACTGTACGTGTGGTGTGTGTTTGTGGGTGGGAAACATATTAATACTGTACGTGTGGTGTGTGTTTGTTGGTGGGAAACATATTAATACTGTACGTGTGGTGTGTGTTTGTGGGTGGGAAACACATTATTACTGTACGTGTGGTGTGTGTTTGTGGGTGGGAAACACATTAATACTGTACGTGTGGTGTGTTTGTGGGTGGGAAAAACATTAATACTGTACGTGTGGTGTTTGTTTGTGGGTGGGAAACACATTAATACTGTACATGTGGTGTGTGTTTGTATGTGGGAAACATATTAATACTGTAAGTGTGGTGTGTGTTTGTGGGTGGTAAACACATTAATACTGTACTTGTGGTGTGTGTTTGTGTGTGGGAAACATATTAATACTGTACGTGTGGTGTGTGTTTGTGGGTGGGAAACACATTAATACTGTACGTCTGGTGTGTGTTTGTGGGTGGGAAACACATTGATACTGTACGTGTGGTGTGTGTTTGTGGGTGGAAAACACATTAATACTGTACGTGTGGTGTGTGTTTGTGTGTGAGAAACATATTAATACTGTACGTGTGGTGTGTGTGCGAAACATATTAATACTGTACGTGTGGTGTGTGTTTGTGGGTGGGAAACACATTAACACTGTACGTGTGGTGTGTGGTTGTGTGTGGGAAACACATTAATACTGTACGTGTGGTGTGTGTTTGTGGGTGGGAAACACATTAATACTTTACGTGTGGCGTGTGTTTGTGTGTGGGAAACACATTAATACTGTACGTGTGGTGTGTGTTTGTGGGTGAGAAACACATTAATACTGTACGTGTGGTGTGTGTTTGTGGGTGAGAAACACATTAATACTGTACGTGTGGTGTGTGTTTGTGGGTGGGAAACATATTAATACTGTACGTGTGGTGTGTGTTTGTGGGTGGGAAACATATTAATACTGTACATGTGGTGTGTGTTTGTGTGTGGGAAACACATTAATACTGTATGTATGGTGTGTGTTTGTGGTTGGGAAACACATTAATACTGTATGTATGGTGTGTGTTTGTGGGTGGGAAACATATTAATACTGTACGTGTGGTGTGTGTTTGTGTGTGGGAAACATGTTAATATCGTCGTGTGTTGTGTGTTTGTGGGGGGGGGGGGGCACATCAATGCTGAACGGGTATTGATGACAGGGAATGCCATTAATTTCGTACTTGCGGGTGATACAGTGGGGAGGCAATCTAGTTAGTGTGTGGGTTTAATGAAGTCCAGCAATGCAGTGCAGTTTGAATATGTTAACTTTGTTGCTATTGACAATTGACCATATTCTAAACAATAAAACAAATGAAGGAACCGCTTGTTTAATTGGTTCGTTTAAACACCTTTTTACACATCATTGTACGTCTGTGAGTGGATGATCCTATAGTTCGTAAAACTAAACGTTCCTTGGCAATTAGTTTTGTACAATTTAGAAGATGTTAAGTGTAAAAAGCGGAGTTTACATTCTTCTATAAAATAGTGTTTTTTATTAAGTCAAAGCGATTTTGGATTATTTAATTTTTGTAAATGAGGTGTAAATTTTTGTAAATACCACTGCTTGTGTATGGGTGGTAGGGTGAGTTAATACCATTGTACGTGAATGGGTGGGTGGGTGGGTGGGTCACTACTATTGTACGTGTGTGGGTGGGCGGGTGGGTCACTAGCATTGTACGTCGTGTATGGGGGTATTTAATGTACGTTTTGTACATTGTGTACAATGGTATGGGTACATTGTACACAATGTACAAAATATTGTGATCGATTTTGGTAAACCACGTTAGTATTGGAATATGCCGGTTCTGGGACAAAAGCTGATTCAGTATTTATTTCATGGGTAGGAGTGATGCTATGGTTGTGACATCATGGACGCCTTTCAGACCTGAAGGATTTAGAAAGGAATTGATTACAATAATATTTAGTGCATTTTATACTTAATTAAATTCAATTCTTTATTGTGCCACAAGATACATGGGTACATAAGCACTAGTCATAACTAAAACTAAATTTACTTCTAACATAAACATGTCATAACATTTTTTTAAAGTTTTCCACCTTGTAGGGTGCAAGATCAACAAAGACAGCCTTCAATTTGTGCTTAAAACTACGGTAGTCGTTTAAAGCAATCAGGTAATATGTTATACAGCCAGATTCCCTTATGAAGTAGGTGGCTTTCTGAAAAGGTGGTTCTGTGTTTCGGAACTGATAGGTTAGAGCGTGATCGGAGGTGATAATGATTAGGATGTGGTTCTGTTATAAAAAGGTTTTGATTTTTCTTTACGAATAATAAGGTTTCTTTTCTTATACCCATACTTGGGATTAACGATTAAAAATAATTAACGATTAAATTTAATCGTTACTTTTTCTTAAACTTTTTAACTATTCGTTAGTTTTGGTAATGTTTAACTTCTAACTTTAACTACAGACTGTATACGGTAGGGTGGCGCACGGACCCGCCAGCTACCTGTGTCTGTCCTTTCCTCCCCCCGGCGCTCGCGGCTGTTTCCATAATGAGTCACCAACTAGCCCCTCTAATAGAATTATTAACTTTTTTTACTTTCTCATAATATCTCAATTTTAATAGAATATTTGTAAAGTACTAACAAAACTAAGAAAAGTGATATAAAACACGATGTGCTTTGATTATAAATAACGAAATGGTCGAAAGTTATTTTTTAGCCGGAATACTGTATGATTTGTTAAATGTTTTATATTTCTCATAATTCCCTAATCTTGATACAATATTATTTTAAGAGTTCTTTGAAAAAAGGTAGAATAATTTAAAACTATGTATTTTAATAGTAATATTAATATTTTAAAAAAAATTAAACTATTTAAACAATTAAAAAAATAATAAATAAACCAACTATGTGTAATGTATTCGTTACAAGTTATCCCGGGAAGTATCCACATCTAACTGAAAACTACCCTGTCACCCTGGACAACCATTACTGCTAAGAGTGACGAATCACCAACCCCTTCGCGGAAAAATATTAGCGCACATATTAGACTACGGTTAGTCATCAACAAGTTCAATGTCCTAACCAGTCTTGTTGTCCCATGTCCCATATCTGCACACTGCACGACTATGGGAGAAGGCAAGAGTACCGTACCTTATTTCAAAATACTCTTAAAATAATATCGTATCATGATAACGTTGTATGAGAAATGTAAAACATTTAACAAATCATACAGTATTCCGGCTAAAAAATAACTTTCGACCATTACTTATAATCAAAGCACATCGTGTTTTATATCACTTTTCTTAGTTTTGTTAGTACTTTACAAATGTTCTATTAAAATTGATATATTATGAGAAAGTAAAAAAGTTAATAATTCTATTAGAGGGGCCAGTTGGTGACTCATTAAGGAAACAGCCGCGAGCGCCGGGGGGAGGAAAGGACCGACACAGGTAGCTGGCGGGTCCGTGCGCCACCCTACCGTATACAGACTGTAGTTGAAAATTTGGCTAACTGTTAAAGTAACTCAGTTAGTTTTTCAAATGTGATAAAAGGTGCCATTTGGTCCGAGGAATGTGGACTGGGGAGAAAGTATCTAAAACTCAGGTCAAAGACCGTTTG
This sequence comes from Stictocephala bisonia, assembly GCA_035578905.1. Lineage (NCBI taxonomy): Eukaryota > Metazoa > Arthropoda > Insecta > Hemiptera > Membracidae > Stictocephala > Stictocephala bisonia. The sequence goes on from JAQJVL010000453.1 coordinate 60,875, forward strand.
TTTTCCTCATCCCCCAATTGTCACCGACAAGCAAGGTCACTGTTATGAAGACGCAACCCCTCCCATTTCCGCATATTTTACTGCCTTATAAATAAAAAAATGCGGACCAAACGAGTATACCATTGTTGTGGGATTAACTTGTGTCCCTGAGGTGATCATTTCACTTGACTAGTTTATGTTTAGGGATAAAGTTGAGATAGTTAATTATTTATCTTGTTTTAAATCAACGTGTTGGGCCTAAGCTTGTTCATCTTTCATAAACTCTAATACTGTAATTTTACCTGTTTACCCATCTATCTGTATAATTAATTAGGAAAATCACTTGCATTTTGACGTTAATGCTGTCAATACTTGATTATGTAAATAATTTATATAGTGTTTAAATGCATTATCATATATTTAATACTATGATGTATACATATGGCTATGAATATATATTATATAAAATCATACGCACCAGAGTTTCTAAGGATCTAAGAGGCCTACAATAGATCTAATCACACCATTGTTTCCAACGTTTAATTGTGCGTTATGACATATGCATATTACAATTATTAAAAGTTATAGTAATCTTTTTCCTAGTTGAAACTAACAGTACCGGAATTTACCTAGTTTCACTGTACAATTTACATCGTTATTACTCAAAAACTTATTAATATATCGCATTTGTATTTTATTAAATGGTTGATAGGAATGTTTTCTATAATTTTTATAAATTTCAGAATTTTAACTTTTCAAGAAAATAATGTTCTTAGGCTATCAATTCCCTGAAATGATGTTTTCTTGGATTTTAAAGGTCGTAAAATTACTTGGTCTTGCTGTAATCATTATGAAATGTATAGTTACGATACACTACTTTCATATATGTAAGTGAATACGGTGTTTTTAAATCGATTTAATCAATTTAAAATACTTTAAAATGATTTAAATCAATATACAATCATTGAATTTATTTACATATATGAAAGTAACGTATCGTATACAACAAGGCCAAGTAATTGATGTTACGACCTTCAGAGGGAGTTCATCAACCCGGCACCAAGCTTTATATGTTATAAAAAAACACGTCAACCCGGCACTGGACCTTTCACTGGCCGCCATGACAGTATGTCAACCCGGCACCAGCCACCCCTCTTACCCATTCCACCTACACTACCCCCTCCCAACCCCTCCTTTCTCTTTCCCCTAGGTTAGGTTAGGTTAGGTTAGATAATCACTTAATACGTTAAAAAAACTATTATATCTAGATTATAGGAAATACATTTCTGCCAGTTATTTCCATTAAACTACGAGAAGAAGTGAGATTCGTAAACGTAAAGCAATACTGCTATTGCGGGAAGATAACTCCTGGATCCACCGCTCATTATTATCGCAAAGCACAGCCAAAGGAGTTAGGGCGATGAGATGCCTAGGGTTCGAGGGAGGGAAAGAAGAGAATGAGGGGCGTATGTTTGGTGTTGTGGAGGGGGAACCCAGCTCCCCTACCTTCAAACTGTCTCGGTGCCGGGTTAAGTTGTGACATTAGTAACGCCTGATTAACCTTAGAGCGGTGGTCAGATTTGGTGCCGGGTAGACGTGCCGCCCCTTCAGAAACCAAGAAAACAGTGTTTAAGGGAATTCATAAGAACTTTTTTTCTCGGAAGTTAAAATTTCAAAATGTATAGACTTTATTGACCACTTTTTAAAATATAAATACGATACATTAACATGTGTTTGAATAATTATGGTGTAAACTAGTTAAAATTTCGCTACTTTTTTCCAACTAGGACAAAAATTATTAAAACTTTTAATAAAATTATAAAGTGCGTATGTCATATTGTACAACTAAACGAGGAAAACAATGGTGTGATTAGATCTATTGTAGGCCTCTCAGCTCCTTAGAAATCAACCTTCAAACACATACAGACAAACAAACAACCTTAGGGTGCACATAATGTCTGGGCCGTCAGTAGTACAGTATATGGTAGAACTCAGGTAGTGTAGATGCTTTACATGATATTTACTGGAAATCCTAACAGCCTTGCCTCGCTACGGGGTGGTTCTCTACGCTTGCTTTCCATTCCCTCCGTGGTTCTCTCTAAACCATCATATCAATATAAATCCCAACCTGCTTCTATTCTCCTAGTTAACAAAGTTTTATAGTCTAGAAATCCCTGTAAATATCTTTATGGAGATGTAAAGTAGTGCAATCACGTCAGAATTAGTAGAAATGATCTTAAAAATTGCGTAATGAAAACCAAATCAGCCAAGTTTTTGTGTCATGTTTATGTCCTTTTATATCAGCTGTTTAAAATAAATCATTAAATTGAATTAATGCCAATGTTAAACTCTTATTGAAAAAGGTAAACGTTGTGAGATGTTTCTATCCATTACTAATGAAATTTCGAAGAGTCGTTTCTTAGTGGGTCACTGATAAAAAAGCTAATTTCTCTTAAAATGTCATCGAAATCTGTTTAGTGAATCCGGAGGTTTCGTAATTAATAAATACGTCGTTTTTGGGTTTTATATACTGTATTAAGATTAATTTGATTTTTATGAAAAGGTTTACGAAGTTTCCATTATCGGTGATTAAAAATGTAAATGCTTTCTCTAGAATACACATTACGTGCTCAAGTCTTCTGCTCTTCACTATTACAAACGGGAGGAGGGACAAAATCAAACGCCATTCAGAATGTCGTGGATTGAACATCGCCATAACATGGACCTGCGTTAAACAATGTTATTAAGGATGTTCATCCCACACACATTAAGGATAGCAGACTACATTTGGCATCACGTTATATACGACCTCCACACTCTGTTTACATCCAGTAGTGACGGAGGCTGCGGGGAACGGCCGTAGAACGATTGGCACACATTTTTTGCCGATTTGGAATTGCACGACTGGCACAGTCATTAGAGGGGATTAAGAAGGGTCAACCTGTAAGTTTCAGAAAGGCACGATTGGCACACACCGCCCGGCCAGGTAGTAGCAGCCAGGTGGCCAGAATGCGGGAAAATGGGAACTTTTTTGCCCCCGCAAATTCCCTGCTGTGGTGCTTATTGAAGTAAGCAAAGTTTAAAATTGCGCAGCAAATCTGCAGCTATGGCTTCAACGCTAGCTGGATCCAAATGAACAATTAGCATTATTATGGTGTAATCTAACCTAACCTAACCTAACCTAACCTAGTGAGGTTTAAATTTAAAAATTTGTTATATCACGGGCAAATGACTGCCACGCAGAGTTGACGGGAATAATAAAATTCCCGTTTTCCCTCGTTCGATGGCGTCTACCTGGTCGAGCGACTGTGCCAATCCTGCCTTTTCCAAGCAGGCGAGTTGACCCTACTTATTCCGCTCTAATGATTGTGCCAATACTGCCATGGGCAGAAGGTCCAAAAATGTGTGCCAGTCGTCCCGTCCCCGCGGGGAACGTGACTTGGAAAGGTTCCCGAAGTTGTCCTCTGTCTATTTCTGCCTTCGCCACACAGTGGGGACTCGAACTGTGCTCTCCGGGAGATTGACGCTACTGCAACGTTGGCATTCCCAATTATGTTTATACATTTTCTTGCCGGTTCATTAGGCTCGATGATCTTAAAAGCCGTCAACACCGTCTCAGTCATCCGAACTACAAACACAAATCAATATTGAGGATGACGTTCACTCACCCTACACACAAACAACTGTTTGTTGTATTGGGGCAAGTGTTGTGGAGTAGATTGTCCTGCACTCATTCCCCTTAGAGCTGTCACAACATCCGCTTAATGACGTGATCGGAGTAGATACGACAAGGGAAGTTTGGGATGTCCATGTTGGACGTGTTTATGGTTGACTACTGTCGGATTCAAAAAGCAATGTACTCGAGTTTGAACCACTACTACAAATTAAATACTCATCCGATTTCGTTGCGTTCTACACCAAAATTTAGCTTATTTAATTATACGTAATTTCATATAACTTACATATTCTTTTGTAGGCTTTAAGAATTATTTTATAGCAGGTGAATACATAAAAACACGAAATTTTAGCACTTTTGGAGTAAAGCTCAAATTAAAATTTTTTTAAACAAAAAGTACTATAGATAAGTCAGTGAAACATTAACCACATGTGAAGAATGTTGATTTTTGTAGTATGTATATATTATAGAAGTTTTACTCTTTTAAAACATTTTTTGTTGTAATTTTTGTAAACCCTTGCAATCTTAATAATGGTTGATCATACAAACTTCCAAAACTATTCAAAAATACCGGATTGAAAAGTAAGTAAAATTATAAAACGGTAAGTGCGATTAAAAAATTCTCGCGATTTTATATCATATGATAATTCAACAGACATCGATGTCCGCCCATGTGTAAGCAAATCCCCTCGGGCAGCACTTACTAGTTTAAACTGAGCATTTCGGCGTTGCCGAATCGTGCGCCTGGAAGTATTTAAACAGTGCACGAAAGGTTTATTACTGTGGAAGTATTGAAGTATCAACAATGTTTTCTATCTAAATTTGAACCATGATTTAATCACCTTTTGCCATGAGCGCTTTGGACCTCCAAAGACAGGTTTAACAATGTTATAGCTCTAAAAAGATTGTTAAATTAAAAAATAACTTATTTACATGATTTACAATTATGTAAATTTCACATACATGTAATGTGAAAAAGAAAGGTACCCATTATATTGGTGATTTGCAGGATGTACTTATCACATTTCTAGTAACTGTGAGTGATTCATCAGTCTTTAGCTGTAACATGTATACCTGTCATTCATAGCTAATAAGTCCCCTAATACGGGGTGGAAGTCCAGTTGCATGAAGTGGCAACACTACGTTCGGTGGCTCGGTCGGCCGCGCGTGTTAAGGGGCACATAGATATTGGTTGAATTATCATGTGATACAAAATCACAAGAGCTTTGTACTTTTGTTTTAGAAATTTTTAAATTTGATCTTTACTCCAAAAGTGCTAAACTTTCGTGGTTTTGTATTCTAACTGATATAAAAAATTCTTAGTCTTAAACAAACATTACAGTTATATGAAATTACAAAGAATTAAATAAGCTAAATTTTGGTGTACAACGCAACGGAATCGGATGGTTATTTATTTTGTAACACTGGTTCAAACTCGAGTGCATTGCTTTTGAATCCTACAGTAATGTCTTGGCGGCAAACTATCAGGTCTGTCGTTAGTCAGAACTAAGACCAATATACACTACAATGTCTGACCAGTTTGTCACATCCCTTCTCCTGTGTGGGATAGATGACAACACACAGACAGTGTGTACACTACAATGTCTGACGTCAGTTTAACACTCATGCAGAAGGTCAACTATTGCAGGCATATCAGTTTGTCACATCCCTTCTCCTGTGTGGGATGGATGTCAACACACAGACAGTGTGTACACTACAATGTCAGGCGTCAGTTTAACACTCTTGCAGAGGGTCAACTATTGCAGGCATATCAGTTTGGCACATACCTTCTCCTGTGTGGGATGGGTGACAGCACACAGACAGTGTGTACACTACAATGTCTGGCGTCAATTTAAAACTCATGCAGAGGGTCAACTGTTGCAGGCATATCAGTTTGGCACATCCCTTCTCCTGTGTGGGATGGATGACAACACACAGACAGTGTGTACACTACAATGTCTGGCGTCATGCAGAAGGTCAACTGTTGCAGGCATATCAGTTTGGCACATCCCTTCTCCTGTGTGGGATGGATGACAACACACAGACAGTGTGTACACTACAATTTCTGGCGTCATGCAGAGGGTCAACTGTTGCAGGCATATCAGTTTGTCACAACCCTTCTCCTGTGTGGGATGGATGACAACACACAGACTGTGTGTACACTACAATGTCTGGCGTCATGCAGAGGGTCAACTGTTGCGGGAGAGCGACAGTGGAGCGCCTGGCAAAAACTAATAAAACTCTCAGCCAAGAAATAGCACAACTGCGACAGTGGAGCGCCTGACCTTCAGGCGCTCCATTGTCGTACCCTCGCGGGTCCAATCTGACAAGGGTTTTGACAAGGGTTCAAAAACTAAGGGGTCCTGATATCTATGGTGAGAGTGTGTTTAACTTGAAAGCAATAGACATATATTTATTAAAATAAGCATACATGTTACAGTATTTACATAAGATCCGGGTTTCTTAACAAATTTTAAACTTCAAATTACTGTAGAAATAAAAAAGCCTTCAGGTATTGACATTTTAAATATAAGCCACATTGAAATAAGCTGTTATAGTCCGATTCATTGACACGCTTCTAAGTAATAGAAAACTTTATTGTATAAGACGTAAAATCGTGGATTGGTTGGCGTTTGACGTATTCCTAAGTAACTATTTTTCGTGGTCCTTTCTATTAAATCAAGGATAAGCAGGCTGAACCGTCAATAATGTAATCATTTGAAAAATATCCATTAAATAATTCAAATCATTTAAACAAAGTAATAAGTTGATAGAACATCTGATTGCGGTATATATTTTCAGTTTTGTAATAAAACGAAATAATACCTTTATCATATACTGTTCTATAAAATTTATCATTGAGACACATCCAATACATTATTTTCATACTAACCAACAAGTAGATGACAATCAAATATTTAAAATCTTTGACGTTTTTAGATAGCGTAAATTATCAAAAGATGTTTATTAGCGAGTGATAATTCAATATGCATAGCGTCAAAATCAAATTAAATTATAAAATATCTTATAATGTCTTTCCAGCCTCAGAACATTTTTACACCTGCACAATAGATTCTTGATTTAATTAAATAAAACTGATAACTTAGTTTTTTATCTTCTTTCAAATGTAAAACTCTTTTTTTAATTTTTAAAACTGTTACACCTTTTGTTATATCAGTTATATTATTATATTTTGGAAATACGTTTATTTCATTTGATTTTTGTTCAATAATGCCTACCTTGTATGTGAAATACCTCAAGCAAATAACACATTTATTTGAAAATTCTGATAATCTACAGTATAGTACATTAAAGTTTTTATTTTCAATTATGTCTCATAGAACAGTAAACAAAATACAAACAACTATGTAATAAAATTAATTATCCTTACTAATAAATCTAAGGTTTAGGCTTACGTACATAGTAAAGTTTTTAACATAGATCTCATTATATTAAAATTAATCATTTCTTCTTAAATAAAGTAACTAAACATTAAGCAAAAGTTGTTCACAAGGAAAAACGATGTTTTTGTTTTAAGATAAGTATTGGAAACTAGATTTAAACCACAGCCGGATGGTATCATGGCCGGCAGGATGTGATGTGATGAATTCATTGAACTTTCTACCCCTTCCACCCTCTTGTCTTATCGCTTGGAATGCACCATTAGGTATTCCGCGTAAAATATGGAAATCCCCGAAGGACAACATTAGTATTTCTAAGAAAAAATACCCCTCCTTCTAAACAGGGTACATCCCCACCAAGGGTATCTTACAGATTTTTGTGGAGTGTGTTTTGGTATTTATTAATAAAAAATATTCTATATTTAATCAAAATACTATGGCTTTGATGTCAGTACCGACATTCTTAGTCATTCCTTTGCCTTAATTGTAAAATGTTAATTGGTAATATATCAAAAATTGATGTCTACACGACTTTTTAAGTACTTTTATATGTTTTTGTAATTTTCTGTTCTACGAACAGTGTTGGCCAAATGTATTGAATCTACAAAAATCCTTCACGTCTGTTGTTTTTTTCATTTGTGTCAAAGCACTTGCAGGCACAACCAACAGTACGGACTTACTTGAAACTACAAAGAGTCTGAAGAGTTTGAACAGTTTTGTGGGATGCTTGATGGTTTGGCTTTCCTTCCAGAAAAAGATGTACTACAGGGGATGCAGCTGCTGTAGGGATTGGCTCCTGTTGAAGCTTTATACCTACTACACTACTTCGACGTCTACTATGTGAGTGGTACAGCAGGAGAAAACCTAAACCAGCCATGTTTCCACCATCACTCTGGAAAGTGCATGAAGCGACTCTTTCCGACTCACACAGAACAAACAATATGTGTGAGGCGTGGAAGAACACAGATATCATCACACCGATTTAAGAACTTAGAAGGCCTCCAAAACCCATCTACGTGGACGGTTATCGAGGCCATACACCGAAATGACGCACTGGAGAGAACAGACGCTCTGCAACAAACTCAACAAAAACATGAACAGCTACACAGTGCACTTAAAGTCAGTATGATAGTAGCCGTTGTGATATTAGATTGGTAGGTATTTAGAAGGGCCCGCGAGCTGAGCTTGATTGCAGGTAGGAAGCAGGTAGAGTGCAGAGGACAGGTAGTTTTAGGTGCGACACAGGAGCGCCTCCCCACCTCTTTTCGGAGGCACTCCTGAGTCGCACCCCTAGAGAAAATTATTTATGACAACCCCTTAGCCAGGTAAGAGGCGCTCCTGTGTCACGGATTCCCTCAGACCAGTGGGATTCACAAAAGAAAAGGGATGAGGAAGGTAGGCGTGGTTCACCGAAATCGATCACCATAATATTTGTGCATTTTGTGTTTAAATTGTAATAAATTTGGGTTGTATGACGTTTACTTGTACTGTATATGTACCAACACGTATTGTGCTAATTATAAACTATATTATTATTACGATTTCATTTTATTTACAAACCACACTTATAATAATTGTTGTTTGCGTTATTTACAATAAATAACCTGCAAATGTCATATAATTATTGTTTATAAAACTGAAAAACTTATGCATATTTTATTTCCTTTGATATTTTAAATGCCGGTATTTCACATTGTCTCATAGTTACACCAGAAGCGCTGATATGACATTTTGAAATTTTGTCAAAACATAAATATATAACATGATCCTTAATTTATCATTCATGGAATAAACAGTCGCTCATTTTTATTTACAAATTAAAATAAGTCTATTCTTTATCATTCAAACTAGAGCATGGATTTAATGTAATTTCTTTGAGAAATACTATTTTTAAAGATATGGGTAGATGTTTTTGAAAACCTTAGAACTGAAAATAATCACACACATAGGCCTAAAACTCTATAAAAACGAAATGTATACAATTGATTCATTTTAATCTTATTTAATTCCATTCACTTATGCATTAGTGTTTGATATTGACAGTTTTGGCATCTGCTAAGCAAAATTAGGGAAAGGTTATTGCAGATAAATCAGCAACCCTAAGGAATTTTTAGACAAATAAATTACTTTATTTGCATGACAATTCAGTACGTTTAAAGAAATAGATAATCAAATAATAATAATAATAATAATAATAATACATCTTTATTTGCCATTGGATAAATACAATCATAGACAATGTCAAATATACAGCAACAGGCCAAGTCATTAAAAAGTTATATTAACAGTGAATCAAAATAAAAAAAATAAGCTTCAGGTTGTATATCGTTAAAATGTTACCCAAAAACAAATACATAAATCAATTACAATAAAATACGGCTAAAAGTTAATATTGTCAAGCATAAAAAATTCCTCTAAAGTGTAAAATGGATTTTCTAAACTCCAACAATAAAATTTGTTTAAAAATAGTTTTTGGTCGTATTTATTGATTAAAGGCAAGAGAAAGTTGTAAGTTTTCAAGCTTTTAACGACATAGCTATCAAGTGTTTTTGTAAGTCTGTAAAATTCTATTTTTGCATTATTTTTCTGTCTAGTATTGTGGCTATGTGTGTAAGATGTGAAGTTAAGTAGGTGAGGGTTTTTAAAAACATAATTTACTAAATCAAACAAATATAAATTAATAACGGTTGGTATTTTTAAGGATCTGAAGAGTGGTTTACAGTGTTCTGTTAAGCTAGATTCAGAAACTACTCTAACCGCTTTCTTTTGTAAGATTAAAATGTCTCGGATTCGTTTAGAGTTCCCAAAGAAAATTAGGCCATATCTAAAGATGGACTGAAAATATGCGTAGTATGCTGTTTTTACATAACTAATTTTAACGCAATGTGTCAAACGTTTCAAAAGAAATATTACTCTAGATAGTCGGCATGCAATATAATCAATGTGTTGATTCCAGTTAAGGTTTTCATCAATGAAAACACCCAGAAATTTTACACAAGAATAAAAATCGTTATTATTGATACATGTATCAACGGAAGTGGACCTTAAGCTAAACAATACATTTTTGGTTTTGTCATTATTTAAAAGAAACCCATTCGCTTGAAACCACTCAGACGCATCTAGGATGGTATTTTGTGCTAATAATGTAATGTCAGCAAGATGTTTACCTGTATTAACAAAGGTAGAGTCGTCTGCATATAATATGGTTGTGGTTGATATACTTGAAGGTAAGTCGTTAATGCAGACTAGGAATAAGAAAGGTCCAAGAACGGACCCCTGTGGAACGCCATATTGCACGGTAATTTCATGGGACCACTCGCCATTGATAAAAACGTTTTGTTTCCGATTGTTTAGATACGATTTAAAGAAGTTAAGGGAGGCACCTTTCACACCATAATAAGATAATTTATTTAAAAGATCATTATGTTCCACGCAATCAAACGCTTTGCTTAGGTCGCAAAAGGTAGCCTGGGCTAAACCTTTATCTTCAAATGTTTGGAGAATTATTCTAGTAAGTTTGTCAATGGCGTTTGATGTTGATTTGTTTCTTATAAAACCAAATTGGGATGTGCTGATAAAATTATTAATTTCAAAAAAGTTTTAAATCTGATCGAAAACTAAAATTTCTAACAATTTGGACAGAACCAGAATTATAGCCACTGGTCGATAACTTTCCACCTTGTCTCTTGGAACTTTCTTAAATATTGGACAGATCCTTGATATCTTTAGAGCGTCAGGAAAGAATCCTTCATCTAAGCAAAAGTTAAAACAGGTAGTGAGAGGGTTTACTACGCTTGGTATCACATGTTTGATGAAATTGTTTGTCATGTAGTAAACATCATTGCTGTCCGAGCTGCTAAGTCGTTTAGCAGCGCCAAGGACTTGAGTGGGAGTTACTGAGGTAAAACTAAAGGTTGCCGGACTAATTTTAGTGCGATTTAAAAATGCATTGCAGCTATGGACATTAGAGGCAGAGTTATTTACTGTAATTTTCAAGTCCGAAATTGATTTTTTGCAGAAATTATTAAAGTCATTTGGAGAGAAACTTATTAGTTCTTGTTGTTTAGACCCCCCACTACTCTTTATGACATTCCATGCATCTTTACATTTATTTTTACTAGTTTCTATGTATTTCATATTGTAGGCTATTTTCGCTTCCTTAATGGCTTGTTTGTATTGCTTTTTATAAGTAATAAGACTTTCTTTTATAGCTTTATTTTCTGAATTTTTTGAGGCTCTAAATAAAAAAAATAATTTGTCCTTCATTTTAAAAAGGTCTTGTGTGTACCAATTTGAAATATTGGAATTAGCACTTTTTGACCTAAGTGGTTTTAATTTTTGGAAATAACGAATATTGTTTAAAATGATTGTATTTAATATTTACCTTGTTTTATTTTGTTTTAGTGTATAGTATCAAATTTTCATTCTTACGCCCGTCCCTACAATGATAACCCTTAGGCCTTCCTCTTCTTGTTTCAATGACTTCTATAGTAAGTACTTAAACACTGTTTCTTTGACATAACTGTAACAAATCAGACGCCTTCATTATTAAATAAATGCCCTCAACCTTTCCTGCTCTTCGAGCTGGACATCCGCGGTCCCTGGCATTGCAGAGGTTCCTAGAAACAGCACTTGTCGGACCCTCTAGACTCTAGACCTTGTCCTGTAGGAACAGCATTCCATGGAAACACGTGCCACCTTAATTTTAAAAATAATTTTAACACTAATTAATAATTTTTCTTGTTTTAATGGTAATTTGATCTAATTGTATTACGTCTTACTTCTGCATAGGTATAGGTAATTCTCCATTATAAAAGATACATAATTATTATACAAATTGTAATTTTTTTTGTAATTAATGAATGAATAATTGGATTTTTACCAGTTTTGTTCATCCCTCATTTGTAATTAATTGCTAAACTTTTCCTTAATTGTTTAGTAACCAATCACATGTACTACTGAATTAAATTTTGTTAATAGAAACTGTAAAGATATTTTTATGTTGATCTCTGAATGTTAACACTAACAAAACAAACTTATTGCAGTATTCCATACGAAACACGTACAGTGTTACTGTCCCACCCACTCACCCCTACACGTACAGTGGTAGTGACCCACCCACCACACACCCCTACACGTACAGTGATACTGACCCACACACCCTTACATGTACAGTAGTACTGATGTAATGCGTTCCTACACGATATCAACATAAACTCATCTTTTATAAAATAAATGTTTCGAAACAAATATTTTTGCTATGTAGAATGTAACTATTGTTGGAAGAGTTCATGCGACATTGGTAAATAGATTGCAGTGGTCTTGAGATAGTTAATACAAGGAGCCTCTGTTATTTAATTGCTGATTAGACAATTTTGAACATCTATTTACATTTAATGAATGACCCGACTGGACATGAGCGCACTTAGAGTTATTTGAGTGAAGCTCTGACGTGCGGTGTTGCCAAGAGTACTGTGAGAAACAAATCCAAGCATTTTTGGTTGGTTCAGGCATAACTACAATAAAACAATAATTAATTAATGCGATTTGAACAGTTAATAAAGAATAAGAAACAATAAATTGAAGTCCACGATCATAATATGTTTACTCACAATCATATTCACAACATCAAACAAGTAGGTTATACAAGGCGTTGCTATGGTTACGGCTGGCTTACACCGCCACGCCACTGGTCCCTAGCATTCTCAAACTCCTCATGGACCCAACATTTGCTGTAAGAGCGTTCTGAAGTCAAGTCGAGTCATTCAACAAATAATTTATAGTTCTACCGTTGATTTTACTAAAGTAAAGTTATCAGTAATTGCCTCGAACAAATAGTAAATTTCCATTCAACCCATCAGCGGCTCAAACGAGTGACATCTCAGCCACTGTACGTCAATACCAAGGTACGTGCATGGGTAGGCGGGTGGGTCAATACCACTTTACGTCTATTGGTAGGCCAGTGGGTCAATACCAAGCTACGTGTATGGGTGGGCGAGATGGTCAATACCACTTTACGTCTATTGGTAGGTCAGTGGGTCAATACCAAGATACGTGTATGGGTAGGGCGGGTGGGTCAATACCGCTGTACTTCCATTGGTAGGTCAGTGGGTTAATACCAAGATACGTGTATGGGTAGGGCGGGTGGGTTAATACCACTGTACTTCCATTGGTAGGTCAGTGGGTTAATAGCAAGATACGTGCATGGGTTGGGTGGGTGGTCAATAGCACTGTACGTCCATTGGTAGGCCAGTGCGTTAATAGCACTGTACGTGTATGGGTGGGCGAGTGGGTTAGTCATTGGCTGTACTACTGTGGCACGTAGTACTACTGTACGTGTATGGGGAGGTGGGTGGGTGGGCCAATATACGTATCTCATGTCATAGGCCTACAGGTTGGGAATCACAGCTTAAATATAGGATGGAAATTTTGAAGCAACAAAACCAGCGCTTCGTTATTTTATGTTTACTTTTTTCAACACCTGAACTATTATTAATTATTTTATTTAATCTTGAACTATAAAACATGAAAATAGCTAATTTTTTGTTTATTAATGTGGCTCAATATTGTAACCGAAATATAAAAATCTACGTTAAACCACGACATGTGGGGATGAAAATGTGTAACTTAAATGAAATTATTTGAGAATAACTTTATATTTAAACGAACTTATTTAAACTCACTATAAAAATATGTTTTCATAACTTTTTATAGTCATAAAAATTTAATTTCCTAATAATATCATTATAAAAATAAATGGTGCTCAGTTAGATAGACCGACATATACTAAATACCTTGGTATGCATACAACTGTAACTTCACATGGAATTTACTTATCTAAAATATTGTGAATAAAACTGAAATACTTAGTGTATATGACAAGTATAACCAAAGAAGAAATGAGTACAAATACCCATACACTTTACAGTTTATGGTGCTATTGGATGGGGAGGACTATAGGACACGTCTCTCAAACCATGAAGTACACTACAAAATATAACACACATAATTATTGGACTTGAAGAACATAATCAAGAAAGACCAATAAATATAGCTATAGAGGAGGTATTAAAACCATTATGAATAGTTAAAAAACGCACAAAACTCAAACAATGCACGTAATAAAAATCTAGTATCGTAGTAAACGTATAAAAAATAGGTCAAATTAAAACTACACAATATAATATTTGACAGCGTACTACCAACAAAATGTTAACAAACCTGAAAATGAATCTCAAGTCAGCAAAAAAGAAGTGAAAAGACAAATTACGAGAACATTTTCAGAATTCTTTAATTTTAGTGTTAACTTATTTTTCATACTATTTATTTTTATATTTTAAACACACATAACATAATCCCAAACTAAGCACAGCTTTAATACTCCTTATGGGCTAATTTTGGAAATAAATACTATGATTATTGTGAAGAGGAAGTTAATTTAATCCTACAATTACAGATATATTCTTCGTTGGCTGTTCATCTCGGCTATCTATTAAACAAACATTAGTCTATAATTGTAAAAAATGTTTGAAATGTATGAACTCGTCGTTTTTTTACCATAAAACGTTTCATAACAATTCAATTTTAAGAAGACACAGATTTAATGATAGCATAATTTTATTATTTAATAATTTTAAATATAGTATAAAAGAATCACAATATAATCTTTATTATTTTGTAATCTTTTTATTGTTTCAAATTGTATTTATAAATAATTTGTATTTATTACTTTATTACATGAATTATTTATTTTCATCATTATCTTTTGGTGAATCAGACTAGTAAGATAATACTGAACTCTATGTTCACAAATTTGTATTTATTACTTTATTACATGAAGTACTTATTTTATTCATTATCTTTTGGTGAATCAAACTAGTAAGATAATACTAAACTGTATGTTCACAAATTTGTATTTATTACTTTATTACATGAAGTATTTATTTTCATCATTATCTTTTGGTGAATCAAACTAGTAAGATAATACTGAACTGTATGTTCACAAATTTGTATTTATTACTTTATTACATGAATTGTTTATTTTCATCATTATCTTTTGGTGAATCAAACTAGCAAGATAATACTGAACTGTATGTTCACAAATTTGTATGCAGTTCGAATAGTTAAAGAAAACGTAACGAAACATTTAATTTTGTGTTTTAATAAAGTAAGTTTATTCTTTTACTGCCTGATAATTTTAAGTTTAAATGTCAGTTCAATATTTATATTAATCTAAATTTTCATCTGGCAACTCTCTAAGGATAGGAAACCCAAAGTAAATAATTGATACCCCTAATTTAATTAAAATAATGTTTCTAAGAGTGTGTTATATTTTCTGTAGCTCATGTTTAACTAATTTTTTTTATTTTAGTTCTACAAATGAACTATCCTACAATTATGTTATCAATTTACGCCAGAAGAGATTAAGTTTTATTACATACAAATAATAAAATATTTTAAAGCCATTTTAAAATGTTTTTGACATTTTTAAAAATATAGTTCTTGACTGTTAAGAAATAATATAACTATTCAAAATTAAGTGTGAAGAATACATTTTGTAAAGTGAAAATAAAATCATTCATGTGGGTAAAAAGGTTGTGTAATTTTCAAATGGTATTTCAAAGCTCAATCTTTAATGAAATTATATACAATAAAGTCATGTAACGATTAATATAAGTGTGTTCTAAATGAACATATGTTTTTTCTGTTATCATATAATAATAATAAAATGACTGTTTCAAATAATGATTACAGTAATAAAATATAATGTAACAACATTGTTTCCATATTTACTTTTAATGTACCATATTACTTACCATTATCTAATCCAAAAACAAGATACAAATGTTAGACGCCTTCAAAGGCCTGTCTACAGTTGCCCCTCCAGTCCCTCTTCTGTCCCTCAGGACAGTCTCGAACGGGAGCTGTGATGAGGAAGTCTTCCAAGGGTTTGAAGTTTATGTGAGGATGAGTCGTTGACTCAACGGTTGTCGAGTGGTTGTGGCTGCCATCTTGAGTTGTTGCACTGACCAAGCTGTTGTTGTGCTGCTGGGTTGAGTGTTCCATCTGTTGGTGATGATGGTTGGGGTTTTGATGTTTCCTTGCATTGTTCACGTTGTCATGCTGGTGTTGGTTGTGTTTGTTGTGTTCATGTCCTATGTTCTGGCTCTTTGCATTGTTCATATTGTTGGTGCGCTGCTGGTTCGGGTGTTGCGTTTGGTGTTGATGATTGTTGTGGTTGTGCTGATTGTGATGTCTTATGTCTCTCTGGTGCCTCACATATATATGATCTAAACGCTCTTCTGTATCTACTCTCTTGCCATTGATGTAAATGCCACCTTCAATGTTGTTTCCTGAATGTACGGTGGTGGTTGAATCACTTCTGTCGTTGCTGTGGTAATCACCGATGTTGTTATTTCCATGGTTGTAATTCCCACGATTATTATTTCCGTTGTTTCCATTCCCTGGGTTGTTATCACCGACATTTTCATTTCCTCTGTTGTCGTTTCCTTTGTTTTTATCCCCTCTGTTGTTGTTCCCGACATTGTCATTTCCCCGATTGTTGTTTCCAATATTGTTATTTCCTCGATTGTCGTTTCCAATATTGTTATTTCCTCGATTGTCGTTGCCTGTGTTTTTATTGCCACGATTGTGATTGCCATGGTTCTGATTGCCACTGTTGTAATTGCCTACATTGTCATCACCCGAGTTGTAATTGCCGGTGTTCCTGTTCCCATTGTTGTGGTTTCCCATGTTGTCAACACCGTCATTGTCGTACCCATTGTTACTGTTGACATCACGTTCTGCAACTACACACACCAACGCCAAACCTAGGACGAACACAAGTGTCGACATCTTGTACTTCAATTCAACTGATGAGTTACAGTTTGTGGATGGTTGGTCAATTTCTTATCACAGTGATGTCAGTGTTATTGAAAGGCCTCTTGTTCAGAGAATACTGGGTCTCATTATTAGTGGTATTTAATGCGCAATCAACAAGATTTAAAATTTAAAACAAAATTGAATTAGGTTTAATTATTAGTAATACTTAAGAAACGTGTCAATTTGTTTCGTTGAATTACTTTTAAATATGTAATTAAATGTAAACCATTACGTGGTTCGGATTCCACGTAAATATGTAGGTCCTTTAGTTGCCTAGACTATTGGGCCATTAATAAATGGCCCTCTCTAAAGTATATTCGACCTTAGTCAGTAACAATGACTACACTCGTTCATCTACACTCATCATACCCATTCGCCCCTCACATTATCTTCACGATCGGCGTCTTACTAATGTTGATGAGTAAAATATTTTGATTAGAAAGAAATTGCTACTGTTTTATTGTCTCTAGTTTCTTTTTCATATTCTTACAATGATATCTGTGTTTTCAATCAGAGTGTGGATCACGATGTTTGGACTGAAGGACCAATACTTTAAAACTCAGGAAGGTACATTCAGTAATCTTAATTAAGGCTCTTATAAACCATTATCAATTTAAAGATGTTATAATTAAATTTTACAGTTTGCAATTGTTTGTAAATAATTTAACATTGAAACTGTACCGCGATAGTCAGTTTAATTAGGAAGTGTTAATTTAACTTCCTAAACTAAAACTTTAGTACGAGGCTTCGTTTAGCTTCATACCTTGTACCAATATTTACTAAAATCATCTCTTTAATTAGCTCTCGACTCGTTAGTAACATACATTTGTAGCAAAACCCAGATTAGTGTGGATACTAATGTATCACTAATACAATAAGTACGACCGTGTGCACCCCCTTGGTAGGGATCGTCACATTTGATTTTACGACGGCGGGTTGCTGTTGTATAAATCACCCTTTTAATAAATACTGTGCAAACGGTGGTATTTTGGTTTGACTTAGATCAAATGAGTGCAGTATTTATTCTGTTTTATTAAAGTACTTACTTTTAATAATTTTTGACATTACATGTGATCTTTTGTTTCGAAATGCACAACTGTTTTCAAATTTTAATAAGATCAAAGCAGCAACGTGCCTTAATTCATTCAAAATTAAACTGATAAATAATTACTACAGTAAATTGTTAGAAAATTAAAAAATGAAATTGTTGCATTTAAATTTAATTTTAATATGATTAAAAACAATATATTTATTACGATTTATATTGTAAATAAAAATATTATCAATACACTAAATGTATTATAATTCGTAGTTATAATGTATGTTTAAATACACGTTTTGTATAGCCAGTATCATGTGATCTATATTAATATAATTCAATTGTATGTTTCAGTATAAATTATATTGTTCTTCAGCTGGGGAACTACAGTGCACAAACATTTACGTAACCAGCAGTTCACAACAGAAAGTTCCTCAACACATGATTCAAGGTACTTTTCCGCTCTGGAATGATCTCTGTAAACAACTGTATGGGTGGCCGGGTGGGTTAGTCATTGGTTGGAGCATCTTTGTTGGTCTATCTCTGTTCGTTTACTGTCTGTCTCTCTGTACGTGTTTTTACTTTAAAGGTCATATTTTGTAAAATAATTCACTAAATTTAACCAAAGTCCTTATTATAATTATATTAATTAATTAATAGAGTTTGATCAAGTTTGCCCAATACATTTTTAAATGGCAGCCATTGAAAATATTTAAATTAGTATAAGTTAAAAAGTATTATTTTTATAGCAAAATTACAGAAATTACTTTTTTTGGACGATTTTAAAACTAATGCAATGTTGTATTACGTTTTTATATTTAATAACAAATAACTGAATCATTGCAAAATTGGAAGGATCTTACACACCCTGAGTTTCTTCAGGCTAAACTGACAGGTCAACAATAAATAACATTTAATTCAAATAGATGTAGTATAAATAAATTTGAAAAATTCAAATAATTTTTTATTTGTGTTTGGATGAATTGTTAATCTGTCTGTCAACTCATTCTCGAGAACTCAGGAATGTAATAATTGTAATAATTCAGCTATTTGTTATTAAAAATAAAAAATTAATCCACCAGTACATTTGTTTTAATATTGTCTAAAAAAGTCACTTTTGTGTAATTTTTCATTAATGTTTATAATTTTTTTAGCTATGGTAATTTAAATATTTTAAGTGGCCGCCATTTTGAAATTCATCGGGTTGAACTTAATCAAACATTTTCCATTAATAAGTATAATTATAATAAAGAGTTTCCATAAGTTTGACTAAATTTGGTTACGTGTTTTGAAAAATATGAATTTTTAAATAAAAAAAAAACATGTACAGACAGTAAACGAAAAGAAATAGGCAATTACTTACATTTAGCGTTTGGCTCCTTTGATCTATCGAATAATATCCTAAAGTTTGTAACGAGAGTTTTGAAACACCCTGTATATCCAACACTGGCGATATCATTGCACACGATAAATTGTAGTCTACTCCCAGAATGCATGCGCTGCCAGCGCATGTTGAGCAAAAAGTTGACAAAATGGCGCACAACATGGCTGGTGCTGGTTAGGTGTCACGAGTTAGGAACTTGTTTGTATGAAAAGTAATTTCAGCAACAATGAACAACATCAGACAATCGTAGAATTATTAGTGTGAAATTCTATGAAGTTCCTTCCTCTTCCCCGAACAATTGATTTGATAATTTACATGTCTAAAAACTTAACAACAAATACGTGTAGGTTATTATGGTTCGGATATAAAAATAAAAATGAAACGCAGAGAGAAAACAAGACATAAACATAACTTCTTTAAATAAATGTTTACCCTACTCTACTAATTTTTAAATTTATTTACTACACAAGTCATTTTATATACATTGCAAACTCATTCCTGCAGCATTAAATTCTAACTAGCAATATCCAATCAAAATGAAGCTTATAAAAATGATAGTCAGTTATCCCATACCTTGTTTCCACAATTTACAAAAGATTTGCTTTTTGAATATGCCATTAAATTATTACATACCCTCAATACATCTAGAGTGTTTTAATGTTTTCATGGATCACTTGGGGTCCAAGATCTAGGAGTCAACTTAAAAATCTTAAATAGGAACGTGGTCATATGATATATCATTTAACAACGCCATTTCAATCTGAAATCGGTAGCATAATCAGAATTAAAAAAGGAATAAAAAAATCGTCTTAATAACAAAGTCAATCGATATTGCATTATTCTTCAATGACTCTTACGAATAATAAGTCTATAGAATTAAGGCTTAATTTCACTTTAATTCTTGAAGTATCAGTAAACAAATGATACAGAAATGTCTTCCTCACGAGAGCAGTCCAATTAAAAACTAATTGTTATGCTGTAGGCCACATGGCGCTGATTGTGACAAAATCCTCTTTGTGTCATTTGGAAGACAGCAAAACGAACAACTGTACAATTTCAACTACAAAACATTCAACTTAAGGTGGCCGGTTTTCCTAAACCACCGAGACACCGATGGGAAGACGACAGCCATCTATAGCTGCAGTGGCTAGGAGACACCCCTGCACGCTTCGTGTGATAATCACATCACTCACTACGCTCGTGAGGGAAGCTCGGCCTACGGCCTTGCCTGGGACCTCTGCCTTTAGCCCCTTTATAGAACTTGGCCTGCAGATACATGGGGGGGTTCGGCCTTCGGCCTCGCCAAGACACTTTTGCAACCCTATTTATTGGAACTCGGCCATGGAATCGTGGGAAGAAACCAAGAAAGCCCGCCCACCCATACACGTCAGTGTTCGGCGTTGAAGATGTTACACACAATTTTACCGTCAGCGGGCTATATTTTTTTCTATTTCAACTCTACGGTTCGTGTTTCTTATTATTATGAATAATACGGAACGCTGTTTGTTAGTTAAAAGTCCAATCTCAATATAGTGAACCATACGTTCATATTATGAGTTTTTAAAATTAAAATTGTCGAGAATTACGTTTATAATATCCAATTTATAAGAACCTTTCCACATTAACTTTGACGTCGTAAAAGTATAAATTTAAAAGCTATAGTATATTAGAGTTTTTTTTTAATAAAAGAAGAACAATGTGTCAATGTTTTGATACGATATATTTGTGTTTAGTGGTAAAAATATACATTTCTTTGCTATAAACGTATAAAGAAATATTAAAAGATATTTTATGAAAATTTAGTTAATGTTGGACAAAATTCTTTCATCTTGATATTATCTCGACTCATTATTTCATGATATTGGTAAATATCCCCCCCAAACATGATATTATTATTTCAAGTATACTCTAAAATTGCATTCCTGGTAAAAAAAATGCAGAACTACTTTATCTACATTTCCGATGTTATTTTCTAATTATGTTGATTTCAGTGAAAAATAAAATTGTTGATTATTTTTAAAATATATAAATTTTACTTATTTAATTAATGTCAGCCCATTCATATTCAGAGTCAGTCTTCCAGGGAGGATATCTCATTATTTTTTAGGTACTTGTGTGCTTGAAACCTCTTCATTAAATCCAGACCGAACATGGTCCCAGCCCGAGGACTCATTGGCAAGGCATTCAACCCCCAAAATTTATATTCTATCATGTAGCTCAATTAAAATAATTAATTACGTTGCGGTTTTAAAAAACAATATAACCAACGTTGGGAATTTTTTATTTAATATGATGTATATTTCTAACCACTGCACTGTATAAGGAATAAAATAGAAACCTTACAAGCAGGTAATTTAAATGTTGCATCATCTCCATTTACTACCCCCACCCCACCCATGTTAGAATGAATTCACACATATCATTTAGATATTAAACGTGAATATGTAAAAAGACAGAGGATTTGTTAGCACAATTAAAGAATTCCTTTCGTTATGATTCCAAAATTACAGATCACTTTTTTTAGTTGGACACTGGTATGATTACGATGATTACATGAGTATATTAGCTAATAATATAAATAAAATAATAATAAATTAATTAAACTATGAGGTGTTGAAAAACGTTTAGAGTTGACATTAATATAATCCAAACGTTCAATATTTTATGTAGTTTTATTTATATACTAACAAATACATTAGTAAATAACAAAAAAACCTTTTTTATTCTGAAGAATATAAGTTTTGACTTGCCAACGTATTTTATAACTTTTGATTTTTAACAACTACATAACAAACTTGACCTGTAGTTATGTTTGACTTCACTTAAGTTACGTAATGACTAACTTTAGTGAAGCAGAAAAAAACAGACGAACTGCTGAAAACGTCCACAGTACAAAAGAATCACTCGTAGAATTAACATGACAATGTGTAAGCATTTTCAAGATAGAAAAAATAGTACAAAATGCACGAAGTGAGGGAAAATATTTATTTCCGAAATTTGAAAAGTACCATTGCCAAATTTGTAATTGAAATGTCGAAGCCATACAACCGTAACTCGTGTTTTGGTCCATAGCACAGTAATTCAATCCTTAACTTGACAACGTATCCATCTGGACACAATGACTAATTTTTTTATTCAATGTAATATACTTTTGGCATAATCACATATTCATGTTACTCTTTAGTATACTCTTTGGTCCAGATATAAGAAAAAAACACTTCTTTACTTGTTGATAAAACGTGAAAGCGTCTGTTTGTTTCAACAGTGTACAGTTGTTGTTGCCTAGGAGCTGAATACAAACTTTCTGCTGTTTTATTATTCGTAATTGTCTGAATATTCTTCTACAAGGCAAGAAAGAAGTCATCTGTTTTATTATTTTGTTCAAATAGTGTGTGTTTACACAAATAAATATAAGTATGTCCATATGGATACATTGTCAAGTGTATTACGAATATCATTCAAAACAATATTTTTTTCATATGGATACATTGCCAAATATGTAAGAAACAATAGTTCAGACTAAAATGTGTCCATTTGTTTACACTACCAAGTTTGATTTGAAACTTAGTAATCGTTAGTAGTGAGTGATCATTTTCTAATAAAAGTACAAGGAAAATCTGAAATTATATCATATCCCAAAGAACGCATTATATCATGGTTATCGAACCATTTTTCAGATATTTTTTTCTGATAAGCTTTGGGATTTGATCATAGAAAATACAAATAGCTGCCAGGAAATAGGTAACTCAATTGGTGTTTCCAAAGTGGATATTGAAAATGTTATAGAAATAGAGCTCCTCATGGGATAGTGGATTTGCTAGCTTAAAAGACCATTGAAGTAAGGAATTTCGCTATGAAAGGTTGTCTCTGTTATGCCCCTTGAAAAGTACCACTTACTTCGAGATGTATACATTTTGTTGATAAAAGATGTCATAACGATGACAGATACTTAAAAATCCGCCCTTTGCTGGATGTTGAAAAGAAACCCTTTTGGCCATAGACGAAGAGAAGAAAAATATAGTGTGGATGTGATGATGGTCCCTTATAATTTTAGTTCGAGCAGAGCTATCTGGGATAGCATATGATTTTCTAGTTTACGGAGACGAGAATACCTTTAAGCTGTGTTTTCCTAGCGACGCACTTTCTACGCCGCGCACAACGCATATTGTGTTTTTCGTTGTGCGCCGGCGTGTTTTGATCAACGTAATTGGGCGACTGACTTCAGAGCAGTCAGTTCGGTTGTACGCCACGCACAATCGTCATTCTTGTAGCAAAAACGTTCTGAGTTAGTTATTGTAGTTCGTGGTGTGTTATTAATAGAATGGAGGATGATTCGTGGAAAATGACATTTCCTGTAGCAGATGACGAACAGCTCGTTGAGTTGGTTGCAGGATATCATATATTATAGTTTTTTAATTAGCATAATACGTGTTGGTATATATACAATACAAGTAAACGCCACACAACACAAATTTATTACAATATAAGCACAAAATGCACAAATATATTACAATACAAGTACAAAATGCACGAATATTATGGTGATCGATTTCGGTGAACCACGCTCACCTTCCACAGACCAGAGGGATTGACAAAAGAATCATTCGTAGTTCACCGAAATCGATCATAATAATATTCGTGCATTTTGTACTTGTATTGTAATATATTTGTGCATTTTGTGCTTATATTGTAATAAATTTGTGTTGTGTGACGTTTACTTGTATTGTATCATATATTATGGAACATGACTGAGGAATATTTCAAAAATATTTTGAAAAAAGATAAAATCTGAAAAGAGATTGCTGGAATGGTCAATGAAACAGGTATGGTGTGTTTAAAATTAATTTATTATGTAACCGTTTGTAGGTTTATTTAAAATACATAATAATTAATTCTTAATTTTGTTTTACAAAAGTTTTTTATGTACCTATTAAACTTTAGTAGGCTACTATAATATCACGTGCAATCGTTTATAAATATCATAATTAAAAGATCTACATGATTGTGTAGGTCGCTGGACTTAGGCCTACTTCTAACACTACAGTACTGTTTGGTTAAAATACTAGCTTCAAAATCACACTCATCTAAATGGTCTATTAAAACAAAAGTGCATATTTGTTTTCTTTTTAAACTCATTGTGCATACGTCTTTCTATAGTAAAACGCTGAGCTCAACTGAATATATAGCCGCTTTGTAGGAAAACACTTTTACGCCGCGTAACATAGTATACTTCCACGCCGGCGTTGTACGTTGTACGCGGCGTAGAAAGTGCGTCGCTAGGAAAACACGGCTTTAGACAACATAATTTTAGTGAAGTAGTAGATCTTCATGGACTTGGTGGCAAAGTTGTAGTCACCTTATTTAGTTCCATTGTTGAGAAACCTTGTAGTTTCGTATACTTTGACAACTGTTTACATCCCCGGAACTTTTAAATTTTTTAAGAGAAAATATGGAATTTGTAAATGTGAACTATAAGAAACAACCATCAGAGGGGTTGTCCTCTTGATTCCGATAAAGAAGATAAGGGGTAGAGGAAGCTGTGACCTAAGAGTTTACACATCAAACAAGATACTGTATGTCTAGACAACAAGACGGTCTGTTTTACAAGTACATTTTGTGAGGTGGAACCCATCGGAACCATGAAACGAATTGAACGAAATAATGGTAAATAGTAAGGCCCTCCATCAAAAATAAACATTCATTCTCCTGAAATTGTTAGAACCTACAATGCTTTTATGGGTGGTGTTGATACTACTTATTGTATTGTACAGGACTGGACTAAGATCCCATCGGTGGTACTGGCCATCTTTTCTCACGTTCTGGACATGTGTGTCAGAAATGTGTAGTTAGTCTATAGAAGGGACTACGACCAAGCTGTTGTAAAAAGAAAAATAAATAAATAAAAAAGAAATAACAGAAATAGTTACACAAAAGGAGATTCAGTGCAGCATTTCAAAAACATTACGATTAAATGAAGAAGATACAAACTATAGCTCCTTTTAGAACACCAACCAAGAGCTAAGGTTTGACCGAGTGAACCACTTCCCTGAAACCTGTGAGAAGGGACGTTGTAGGCATTGTCAAAAAGGTCGGTAAAGAGTAAAATGTATAAAGTCTGATGCAAGACTTTGCTTTACAACAGATCATATACAGTATATTAATTTCACAATGAAAAATAATTGTTTGTAGAACAATGTGTTGTATCGAATATTGAATTTGTAAATCATAATAATAAAAACAGTTTATTCAAGTGAAAACCCGTATTTATTTAATTTGTATTACCACTCTCTTATTGTCAATGTATCCATTTGGATACATACGCACATGTTTTGTAAATGCCTAGGTAGTTGGCAATGTATCAAAATATATACATAATTATAATTTCATTTTCATCTATGAACACAAATTTATAGGTTTTTAAAACATTTTCGAATAACTCTAGAGATGAGATTCTACAAGAAAAAAAGAGGTGGATATTCAACATTTTTTCATGCCAAGTAAAGGTTTGGGGGAATAGAGCCCTAAAGCAATTCTAAGGTCCAAATAATCTAAAACCTTCTCAAACCCGCATGTAAACAAAGTTTCAAAAAACATTGCTCTGTCTTCTTCCCATGAACAGCAAACAAAGCAAGAGCTGCACAAAAATTAATCCAAAACTCGATTTATATAATGAGTGAAATTTGTATATTTATAAAATGTACGTCATTTTAAGCAATACACAGAAAAGACTCTTCTTTAATTAATACTGATTTAAAATTAAAGAAACCTTTTAACTGCATTACTATCCTTTTTTTTCTTTTATTATATCAGGGTGAGAATGTTATTCAAAATGTATATCTAATGAAATAGATATACAAACTCTAATTTCTAAAAATATATTCTTAAAATTATGGATAGTCTGTTTAAGTTAGTAGTATAAAAACACACCATTCAATATATAATGTTTTTTTTTCAATCTATTAGAACAATGTTGATTCTATATGAGTGCTTAAGTACAGGCAGTCCCAACATTGGAAACCTCTTTAGGTATAAAAACATCATAGATGTTTTTGTTTGGTGCTTTATAGAACAATGAACCAAAGTTCGTTGCTCCTCAGCATCAGCCCGCGCTGCTGCATCGATTGGATCTGAGGTTCGGGTAGGTCAGTACACCCAGAGGTTGACCGACTGATGATAGGGAGGTCGCGGCTTGGCGCCACACACTTGAGGACGGACAAGTTCACTAAACCACAAAGATAACCGTCCGATGGTAGGGATATATCACTATAGTACCTCATACTTGTGAACAGTTAACTAAACCTCAGATTTGATACCACATTTATAGATAGATAAAGAGTACGTCGTGAAGTAGACCGACCAAAGATATAGAAGCCATCTTAAACATTTCGGGAGAATTAGGGAGGGACTGATAAGGTGCTGACCCTCACATGGCATGGCAAACTGGACACACTAACTGATAAGGGGGCTGACCCTCACATGGCATGGCAAACTGGACACACTAACTCGACAAACAGTTTGCACACTATTGGATGCAAACTCTGTTTCTTTTCGGTATGCACAGACGCTCATCAACATAAAACATTTCTGCTTAAGAGTCTGTAGAGGCTGTCGGCCATGTAGGTTTTAATTTCATAAGAATAATGTCAACATAAATTTTACTATAGTATACAGGATGTATAGAATGTACTAAATATTATTGTAATGAATCCCTCAGGTCTGAAAGGTAGTTCTTAGGACAGCTAGATCTTTTACTAGTCAAACACTACAAAAGAAGAGTATGAATTGAAGGTGTTTTATTGTGTATTGTCAAAATGCATTCACAGTTCTACACTTATCCTGTAGTTTCCTCCAAAACCAAAATACTATTATATTTACATCATACACTATTATTTCGATTGTTCATAATCGACCTGTTAAATTTACATTTGATTTCTGAAACTTCTACCTCCATCGAATATTAACTGGATCACATCCCAGGCTTGTTAATTACACTTATATGACCTTCAAACTGTGCTTACAAACTAGAACAAAGGAAAACCCAGAACAACAAGCTTAGCATGCATGTGTAACAACATAAAATATGTACAGATGTAAAAGCTTTGTTCTCTGGGTGCAACCCCCCTCCCCAAGTCACAAGTTGCGTCATGCCCAGCCTCCGAGGGGTTGGAGGGGTGACACATATTTTAAG